>JAJIBD010027324.1:0-15566 GCA_021461705.1 Cryptotis parvus
CCTATCCCTGGACTATTGCTCTGGCCTAAATTTATTTACTACTTGCTCAAGAAAATTAAAAGGAATAGCAACTAGAATTATCTTAAAATATGGAGCCAGCATGTGCTTCAGCATGTATATTTGCCTTACGCATGCAGCTGACCGGGTTTCCAGCATCCCATATTGTACCACAATTGCCACTACTTAGGAGTAGTTCTTTTTATTTTTATTTCTATATTTTGCTTGTTTTGGGTCACATAGTGATGCTCAGAGGGTTTCCCCTGGCTCTGCATTCAGAATTACCACTTGCACCTCAAAAGAAACAGTGACCAAGATACAAAGACGGTCCAAGTGAGTGGGGAAGGATATTCACCCAATACCCATCTGACAAGGGTTAATATCTCCAGGATATATCAGGCACTGGTAGCACTCCACAAGAAAAACACCAACCCCCTCAAAAAATGGGGGAGAAGAAACGAACAGAAGCTTCCAAAAAACAAGAAATTGAATGGCCAAAAGGCATATGAAAAAGTGCTCTTCATCTTTAATTCATCAGGAGATGCAAATCAAAACAACAATGAGAGTACCATCTCACACCACAGAGACTGGCACACATCCAAAAAAGCAAGAACAACCGGTGCTGGCGTGGATGTGGGGAAAAAGGGACTCTCATCCACTGTTGGTGGGAATGCCGACTGGTCCAGCCCTTTGAAACAATATGGGCAATCCCTTGAAAATTAGATATTGAGCTCCCATTTGATCCAGCATAGCACTCCTGGGAATATACCCGAGAGGCCGAAAAACACATGGCAGAAACACTATCTGTACTTCTTTATTCATCTCTCAGCTATTCACTATAGCTAGAATCTGGAAACAACCTAAATGCCCGTGAACAGAGGACTGTCTAAAGAAACTGTGGTTCATCTACATTATGGAATACTATGGCTGTCAGAAAAAGATGAAATTATGAAATTTACCTGCAAATGGATGGACATGGCAGACTATCATGCTGAGTGAAATTAGTCAGAAGGAAAAGGACAGATATAGAATGACGGCATTTATTAATAGGCATAGATACATACCAGGTTTACTAAGTGTAGGAAATGGTAATGGCAGATTAAAACTCACCATTGAATATACACAAAGAGACTTAAGTGATAAACTCTAAATATCTGCAAGGCTAGCCACAATGTAAAAAAGAAGGAGAGAGATGCAGAGACAGAGAGAGAGAAAGAGAGAGAGAAACTGGGCTACGCTGCTATTAGAGACAGCCTGGGGTGGGTGGGAGTGGGTGGAAGTACGTGGTGGTGGAAATGGGGCACTGGTGGAGGGATGGGTGCTGGTATACTGTATTACCAAGAACCAATTATGAACACCTTTGTAATTGTATGTCTCACGGTGGTATAATAAAAAATTAAAAAAAAATAATTGCTATATTATTCTAACCTATGTAAATAAAATAATTAAGATTATTTAATGCAATATCATATGCTGCCTATTTTCATTTACATAACTAAGTTTTCAACTCATAGCATCTGAAATATATTACATTGGATTTTATTTGGTATATGTGCTGCCGAAGGAGCACATGAGTTGATTTTGTACCTGAGTCTTATTGTACACAGTTGTTTTCTCTAAGTGTTAAGAAATATAGCTACTGAACTACTTGACTTGTTCAGCAGATCCAGCAATTTGGTCTATTGGCTAGTCACTCATTTGGGAACAAGAATTTCTAGAGAGGGGGATTACTGAGGAGCAGGCATAGAAGATGATAAATTCCTGTCTGTCTTTTACCCTCATTTTAAAAATGCTGGTTGCTACAAAAGTCTGGGTATTTTAAGATTTTTCTGCAAGATGAGTAGTCATCATTTTCAGTACTCACGGTTTCCTACAGAGGAAGGAAGGGCTAGAATGGAGAGATAAACTAGACAATGAGAGTGGTGAGTGGACCAGTGTTTTCCTTTTGACAGATCAGCATTTGCCTACTGGACTATCCCAGTAGATGGTGAATAAATAGGGCAGAGGGACTCACTACTCAGCACTTCTCAGTGACTCATGCCTAGTATTGGCCTCGTCAGTGAATATTCTCTGCGTTCAGTAAAGAAACACAGAGAATTTTCTAAATATGACAGGGAGTCCCATATACTCTTAGTGGAATTTTACTTTAAACTTTATTTTAGTCATCGTGATTTACAGTACTGTTAATGATAGGGGTTCATGTATGCGCTGTTTCAACATCACACCCTCCACCTGAGTGTTGGCTTCTTTCCACCATTATTTCAGGATTCCCCTCCCACTGGCACCCCACCCCATGATTCCTTACTCTGACCTGTCTCTCCACAATGGTTACTCAGTTCCTTTTCCCTCTCTCTCTCTTTTTTGGGTCACACCAAACAATGCTCAGAGTTACTCCTGGCTCTGCAGTCAGGAATTAATTACTCTGGCGGTGCTTATGGGACCATATGGATACTGGGGATCTAATGTGGTTCCGCCATGTGCTAGGAAAACGCCCTACCTGCTGTGCTATTGCTCTGACCCAGTAAACTAATCTCAGTTTTGCATTAGTTCTCAGCTATTGTTGCTTTGGGACATTTTTTATTCCCTTGCTCTTTTTTTATTTGTTTGTGTTGTTTTGTTTGATTTTTGGGGCTTGAGGGAAATAAAGTGGTGCCAGGGGGTAGAATGTAGGTCAGCTGCATAAAGGACGAGCACTTTACAATGGTGCCATCTCTCTGGCCCTCTCTTACCATGCTTCTCAATATCCTACATATAGAGAGATCATTCTATCTGCCCATCTTCTTCTGACCGACTTCACTCAGCATGACTTCCATATCCGTCCACATGGCATCTCTTCTTATAGCTGAGCGGTATTCCATTGTGTATAGTAGACTTTCTTTATCCAATCATCTATTCTTTGACACTTGAGTGGTTTCCAGATGTTGACTATTGTGAATATTGCTGCAGTGAATATAGGAGTACAAATACTGTTTGGGAATGGATTTTTTTTTGGTTCTTGGATTAGAAACCAAGAAGTGAAATTACTGGGTCAAATGGAAACTCAGTTTTCAGAGTGTCCACATTGTTTTCCCAAAAGGTTGAACCACTTGGCATTCCCTGTGAACAGAAGGGAGCGAGCTCCCTTCTCCCGTGTGCCTGATGTGAAATGATATGTCAGCTATGTACCTTCGGATGGCTCTCCAGTGGTCTTGAGGTCCCTAGGGCACACCTGGAGATGTTTTGTGGTTACTCCTGCCTTGAGTGTTCAGGACTATAACTGGCTATGCTGGGGCCCATGTGGTGCTGAGGATCAGACCTAGGATTGCATCATGCATAGCATGTGCTCCAGCCCTTTCCTCCACATGGTTTTGAAGAAGCTCCAAGCAATCAATACTAGTTTCATTAGTGATTTGAAATATACGATATATACATATATATATATATACATATATATGTATATATATACATATATATGTATATATATTATACTAAAAAAATTAAAATAAAGCCCCAGTGATATTTGGGGTCCTGGAACCACTCTAGCAATGCTTGACCTGGCAGTGCAGGCCTGACAGTTGCTTGGGAGCCCTGAGGCTTATGTCTGAAGGTTTTTGGGAGTCATATGGTGTCAGGATCTACTTCAGGGCTTAGCACATGTCAAGTCTGTGCTCTTACCACTGACCTATTTCCCAGGCCCCTCAATAGTGACAATTTCTGTGACCAACCATATTTATTTTATTGTGATTTGTCTAATTTGAACTGAGAGAAGGGAACTAGCTAGGAATCAAAAGAAGATAGGTATAAAATGAAAGAAGAGGTAGACTTTGCTTTTTGCAAACCCTTGTTCTCTCTCTCTCTCTCTGTGTGTAATTTTTATTTATTTATTTATTTTTAATTAATTAATTTATTTATTTATTTTTATTTTATTAACAATGAGTGCTATAATGAAAACTCTCCAATTAGAGTCAACATTAAGTTGATTGGAGCTGGAGCACACAGCGGGAGGGTGTTTGCCTTGTATGCAGCCAACCGGGTTCATTCCCGGCATCCTATATCCCCAGCACCACCAGGAGGAATTCCTAAGCAAAGAGCCAGGAGTAACCCCTGAGCATCACCAGGTGTGATCAAAAAAAAAAAAAAATTGATTAACATAAAATATATGTAAAATACAGTGTTGCAGTACACTGTTGCCCAGAGCCTCTGCATCTTGCCTGGAGTTACCTCCCTGCAGAACACTTTGTAGAAAAGGGGTGTAAGACAGTTTAGATCTGTGACCTTATGAGGCAGTATATCTTACCATGTATTCTATGTTAGCTGGTATAAATATTTTCTCTCTTGCTAGCATAATCATTAAGGGACTAGATAGATCTAATCAGTATATTTACCTGGCAACGTTGGATCTCTAAGTATAATCTAGTTATCCAGAGAGAAATGCTGTTTGCCTCCAAACAAGCAAACATGGCTCTCTAATAAGTCTAAAGACTAATATACAAAAACAACTATGAAATAAAGACAAAAATCATGTGAAGGTTTGGAGAAATATATATCTGGTTTTGTAGAATATCCATAGTACAGATACATGCCCTTCCCCCCATCTGCAAAGTGCCCTGGGTGGAAGCCAAGGGCCTGCAGCATTGGGAGGCGGGGGAAAAGGGGGTGGTATCAACATTTCAATGGGATTAAGTGAGGTTCTGGGGGAAGGTACCTGAGGGGCATTGATCCTAACTGCTTTCCATTGACTTGGGCCTGATGTGGGTCAGTCAGGGCTGAAAAGTTATAAAACCTGTAGCCTGCTTTCTTCCACACCTTTTCTATTCTTCCTCTTCAATCTCTGCCTCTGCTCTCCTCTCTGATCTCTTCCCTGCTGGGCCTTAGCACATGGTGGCAGCCGTCTTGGCCTAGGATTCTAAACCTACCTGTGGCGGGGCCCAGCTAGGAACCTAAAGTCTGGGGTTTTCCTATTGTTAGATTGTATACCAGTACAAGTGTAAGTAAAGCCTTTTGAAATTTTGCTGGTTTCTTGAGTCTTTCTCTGTCTGCTGGCTGCCGATCCCCTGGGGCAAGGGGATCCCTATACCCCTGCTCCCGGATTGTAGTTGGGGCACCCCAATGGTACTCCAACAATATAGCACTCATATTCTCTCTCGAACACCTATCTCTCTCTTCTATGCTTGCTCTCTCAAGTGCATGTCCTGTCCTGAAAGTATTTCTCTCCTCTGCACTTTCCATTCTGAAGAAACCTGTGTTTCTCTCTCTCTCTCTCTCTCTCTCTCTCTCTCTCTCTCTCTCTCTCTCTCTCTGCTTTTTGGGTCACACCTGACCATACTTAGTGTTTAATCCTGGCTCGATACTCAGGAATTACTCCTGGCAGTTCTCGGGGAACCATATGTGATGCTGGGGATCAAACCCGAGTCAGCCCCATGCAAGGCAAACACCCTACCCAAGTACTATCTCTTTGGCCCCATATCTTTTGTATTTTAAATGAAACGATCTAAACATCATGATTTACCAAGTGAGTAACAGTACAGATGTTTCAGGTTTTCAGTGTCCCAACATCAGTCCCACCACCAGTGTCACCATTCCTCCACCAATGTCCCTAATTTCCCACCCGACCCCCAAGCCAGCTCCCTTAGTAGGCACAACTAATCTACTTTTAGTATTGCTTGTTACAACACGTATCTCATAATGGTGTTCTAAAGTCATTTTCTAAGGATTTGCTGAGCTGTTAGTTGCTAGTTGAGCCTTCTGTGTTATGTTTTCACTCATTGAGCTTAGTGGATTCTATACAACTTTTTCATCTAATTTGCTGTGCTTCCTGGGTTGCTCGCTCTGTGAAGCTCGGAGGCATTGCAGGGGCTGTATGTATGGCTGTCTACTTTAGCTTTGGAGCTTGTGGCAGTCATCTGCTGGTGTTTCTCCAAGATCAGCCATGAAGCTGGGGCATTGCTGGAGTGGTAGTGGGAGCTGGATGTGGGTGGGTGGAGCGCTGGGCTTTGGCAGGTCTGCCTCCATCCTGTTAAGGCTCCAGAGATCTGGGCCCCCGTGACCACCTGGCCTACCTGCAGTAACACAACTGCTAGTGTCTCTTGAGATCAAGTCATGAATCTGGGCCATTTTCCTGCTGGTGGTGGGCACCTGATCTCTCTGTTTTCTCTTGGTCCTGTATTCCTCCCTTTCTCTCCTCATCACATCTTTCTCTTTCTTTTGTTTTGGGTAGGTGGGAGGCACACCTAGTGGTGCTCGAGAACTTAGTTCTGGCTCTGTGTTCACGGATCACTCCTGGCAGGCTCAGGGCATCATATAGGGTGCTGGGAATCAAACTCGCTCAGCCGTGTGCAAGGCAAAGGCCTTATCCACTGTGCTATCGTGCTGCCCCCCCTCCACCCACCACATCTTTCTAAGTAAATGCCTTTCAGTAAAAACTATTTTGCTCCACTGAAAAGCAAGCAAGCACAAAGAAAATAAAGGAAAGAGGAGGGCCTTGAGAGATAAAGGTTTAGGTACTGCCTTGCATTTGTTCACCAAGTTGAATCCCATGTTCACATGGTTCCTTAGGCATCACTGGGTACAACCCTGTAGGTTTCCGAGCTCCACTGGAGTGGCCTGAGTAATCCCCAGTGTGGTAGGGCTTGAGCAGCACCACATCCTTCGCCCTTGTCTTCAACTGCCTCCTGGTTGGCTGAGATTTCCTGGTGGGACCAGTGGCTTTGCTGAACACCACTTGGTGCTCCAGAAAATGGAATGAAACTATGTTTTGAATGGATAAAATTCGGAGACCTGTTCTGAAAACAAATGTCTTTAGAATGGGAAGAAAGGGAGAAAAATAAGAACTGTTGATGGGAGAGCATACAGGAAGAAGGCGCCGCCTTGCATGCTGTGGTCCCTGTTTGATCCTGGGCATGCCATGTGCTTCGCCTGCTCTCCAGCAGCATCAGGAGTGGTCTCTAGGCAAATAGCCGGGAACAGTCTCTGAGCACTGTAGGTGTGCCCCGCCAGCCAATGTATGTATGTAGGAACTTTCGGGTGGGGGAAGAAAAACTGTGAGTAGTTAACACAGATCAAGCGTAGGCAGGAGAGACGACTCAATGGGCTGAACACAGGATTAACATGCAGGAGGTCTGGTTCAATCCCGGCACCATGTGGGTCCTCAGAGCACTGCAGGACTGATAACCTGAGTGCTGGGACATGGGTAACCTTGAGTACTACCTGGTATGACTCCCCAAAACAAAAGTAGAAAGAAAGAAAATAGATGAAGCCCACTATGTTTCTAAAATTGAGAGGGAAAAGCAGATTGAATATCTCCAATAGGGACTTTCAAAAGGCAGAATTCTGATTATCCATGAAGACCTCTCTGCCTTTAAAACCGAAGAACGAGCTATCAAAAGCTGATCGCAGTGCTGCATTTCCTACATGGCAGGGGTAATGTTAGATCCTGCTGGCTGGAGCCGCTCCAGAAAGCCCGGCTCTTCTTATAAAACAACATGTTGCCTGAAAGGGAATATTGAAAGGGAGTATTGTTGGAAGGTAATCAACATCCAGGGCCGGGACCTGGCCAGCGTCTCATGTAACAAACATGCTGTGGGTCTACTTTTTGTTTGCTTTCCCAGACAAAAAAAGGTGATGGGCCACACATTTCGGGGCTTGTTAGAAACTGTCTTTTTTATATATTAACTGCTGTCAATAGTAAAATAGATTCTAAATTGCTCACCTGGGCAATATCTAAACTTAAAAAAACACACAGAAACTTGGCTAAAAGCTCATCTGGCAAGAGGTCATATTACCTTTGTGGAGGGATCACTATTTTCATTTTATTTGGGGTGGGCGCACCTGGAAGCATTGGCTAAGAAGAAAAATAAAAGCAATCCTTATGTAAAGGATTGTTTACTTTCTTTCAGTCAGGCAGCTCTGATAGAGTGGAATACATACTCAATTAAGTCTCAAGCCACTTGGATGCTAATTTAGTCTTCCTGCACTCGACTGCCTTCATTTGTGAACATGAGGTTAGTGTACTTGAACTGGCTACTACATGGTATGATTTGAGATGTGCTCAAAAGTACTTATCAATGCTAATGTGAGGCCTCTAAACTTGACTGGGATTTTTGTTGAAGCAGTTGCTGACTGGGCCAATAGGCAAATGAGGGAAACTGCCCAGTTTTTCTTTTGCAGTTGGGGATCTGGTTGCTTCAGGAAACAGATGCCATTGGGCTACAGTGGCACGTGATAGGGTCAAATGGAAATATTACTGGCACCCGCTCGAGCAAATAGACGTATAATGGGATGTCAAATGATCAAGTGGACAGTTGGGGATCAAATCCAGGTCCTTCCATAAGCAAATCAAGCCCTGAATCACTGAACTACACCCCAGCTCCTATTGCTCCGATTCTCGCTCATTGTCCTTTGTGAGAGAAAGTGAGAATCCCATTTTCTTCATCAGTATGAAAAGAAAGATAATTGGGTGTGATACTGGAAAGATGTATGTCTGAAAAGTATAATTGTCAGTATTATAAAATTCGAGTGGGCCCCAGTAACTGGGGGCCCGTTGAGCAAATTGATGATGAATGGGAAGACAGTGATCAGTGATTATAAAATTCCAGTAACTCAATAAAAGTGGATTTTAGAAAAGATAATTTTCAAGCTCCCACATAGACACACCCCCTGATCTGCGCCTCCACCCATCAACAACCTCCCCGGCTTCCCATTACCATGAAGAGTTTGTTCCTCTGAAAGCCAAAAACCTCCTCTCTCCTTAGATGTGTGGGCTTTCTGCCTTTGTCATCCAATATAGTAGGGGCCTGTAACTTGGTATTACAGAACTCTGGAAATATGTCTAGTCAAAACGGAGATGTGTGGCTGGAGATGTAAGCAGTAGGTCAGGTACTTGCCTTGCATGCAGCTGGAGCTGGTTCTGCACCCAGCACTGCATGTGGTCCCCTGAGCACTGCCAGGAGTGATCCCTGAGCACAGATTAAAGAGGAAGTCCTGAGCATCACTGGCTGTGGCCTCCAAAACAAAACAAACTAAAGCCAACAATTGGGAGTGAAGAGGAAGTACAGTGAGTGAGATGTTGGCTTTACATGTAGTTGACCTGGGCTCTGTGCCCGACACTGCATATGGTTTACCACCAGGACTGAGTCTGAGTACAGAGCCAGGAGTTAGGTTTTTATTGGGGGCGAGGGGGTGGTCACACCTGGCAATGCTCAGGGGTTACTCCTGACTCTGCACTCAGGAATTACTCCTGGCAGTGCCGGGGACCTATGGGATGCTGTGCATCAACCCCGGTTGGCTGTGTGCAAGACAAATGCAGAGCCAGGAGTAAGTTTTAGCATCACCAAGTGTGGCCCAAAACCAAAACCATAATGGAAACATAACAAAACCAAACCTGAATATTCTATGGGTGGAAAATATATGTCAGAGTTTCAGAACTGTAACCAGTTAATGAAAAAGTTATTTCGATAATTATTATTAATATTTTTTCAGGGGTGCACCATATATGGTACTGGGGTTGGAACCTGGGTCAGTTGCATGTAAAGCAAATTCCTTACCCGCTATACTATTTCCCTACCCTCCTATTTAAAAAATAAATAAATATACACACACACACACACACACACACATATATATATACACACAAAACAAAAAAGACAAGAGACAAAACAAAAGAAAGAGAAAAAGATGTGATGAGGAGAGAAAGACAGGAATGTGTGTGTGTGTATGAGATATATATATATATATATATATATATATATATATATATATATATATATATATATCTATATACACACCAGGAATCTGACTAGGGTTGGCTGCATGCAAGTCCAAGGGCTCTTCCTGCTGTACTATCTCTGTGTCCCCCTCATGTTAGAATTTTTTTCCAAATGCTATTCTCCTGCCCCCTTGAGGTGTTGTAGGTGTGGCTGTGGTGCCCAGCTGCATTGGCAGGTGGCAACAGGAGACAGGCTTGTCTGCACTCAGGGCTCTGCCCCCATGGGCCCTGGATGGTTGATGGTCTGACATAGAAAAGACTGGGCCCCCTTAGGTGAACCCAGACCACAGCAGAGCCTAGCAAACTACCCGTGGTATATTCAATATGCCAAAACCAATAACAATAATGGATCTAATTCCCAACGAACAGAGATGTTACTGGCACTTGCTCGAGCAATTCCCGATGAACAACGGGAAGACAAGTGACTATATATGTGTGTGTGTGTGTGTATATATATATATATATACACACACACACATATATAATACATGTATATATAATATACATGTATATATAATACATGTATATCACGATCACGATCTTCCCGTTGATCATCTATTTGCTAGAGCGGGCACCAGTAATATCTCCATATGTCCTGTCTCATGCCAGTAGAGCCAGGGGCATCGCCTTGCTCCAGGAACATAAAGAGCTCAAACCATTATATTAGGTCATGGGTATGACCTAATATAATTGTTACTGGAATTTGGCATATCATATACAACATGAGAAGCTTGCCAGGCTTGCCGAGCGGGAGGCAAACTCTTTTTAAACACCTCCAAATAAAGCATTTATTGATGAACCGCAGCAGCAGCAAGGCCGCGAGCTGGGCTGTGATGGGCTGGTCTGCTGGGTGGAGTTCTGACAAGAGGGAAGTCCAAAAGTGGAAAATGGCGGCGCCCGTGGAGTGAGGGAGGGGTGGTCTGGCTTGTTGTGAGGCTCTGCCGAGGTGCTGGGCCAGGGCTAGAACCCGCCATGCCTCCCGACTGCCTCATGAACGGCTGTGCACAGGAGAGCAAGGAACAGCTCTGCCCCATGTGTGAGAGTCTCTGGACCAGCATACCTGGGCCGGATTGAGGAAAAAAGCTGCTGCAGGGTGGGTGTCGTATATAATACATATATACATGTATTATATATATGTGTATACACACACACACACACACATACACACACAACACATACACATACACATGTGTGGGTATATATGTATATATATATATATATATATAGGATGCTGGGAATCAAACCCGGGTTGGCCATGTGCAAGGCAAATGCCCTACCCACTGTGCTATTGCTCCGGCCCCTCCTGTTAATATTTTTACAGTGATTTTACTTTAATGTCTTTTGCATTGATGCTCTAGTAATTATCTTAGTAAGAAACTGGATAACCCCGAGTGGATCCTTGAATTATCGTCTATAAAATTAACATACAAAAACTTAAGATGGTTTTGAAGTTAGAGTTATATATTTAACAACTTTATGAAGTAGATCTTGGGTCCCCCTGACATCCCATTTCTAGGTCTCATGCTGGTTCCTTGCTGCCTTTCGTCTTCTGCTATCCTGTGACTCTATTCTTGGTCCACTCTGGTTCTGTCCCTGGAAGCCCATAGGTCCTGTGTCCTCTGCTGTCCTCCTGGTCTTCTCATTGCCGCTTTGTGGTCAGGTCACGTGGCCCCTTTGGCCTGTCTCTGACGGCCCATTGTCCTGCTGCTCTTTGTCCCTTTGCTTTCCTTTGTTCTCCGGCCACATGCATGTGGGTGCGAGCCGCTGCTTTTCCTTCTGTCTGTCCACGCACAAGTGAGGCATCAAAGAGAAAGTTATTCGCCTGTGTCCTCTCTGTTTAAGTGTTTTTTTGTCCCCATCTCTTAGCCATTTCCACAGCTCTATCTGACTGGCTGCATCTCATGTAAGAAAACTTTATAATGACCAATAGTATTACTTAGACCACCTGGCACTCCTCTTTGACCCTCCACTTATACCATATACCATAACACTTATATTTTAGGGATACTGTGTTAAGTGAAATAGATTATTAAAGTAGATTGGGGGGGGTTGGGCCACACCCACATGGGGTGCCCAGGAGCTTTTCTGGTTGTTGTTAGGAATGACTCTGGGGTACCCCTGCATTGGGGACCATATACATTGCTGGGGATGGATCTGGGGGGTAGCTGCATGCAGGAAAATGCCTTACCTCTTGCCCTAAAAAATTGATGCTATCATTTGACTTTTAAAATGTGGCTCCCTTGGTGGACCAGAGTGATAGGACAGCAGGTGGTGACTACAACGTCGTGTGTGTGACTGACCAGGATTTGATCCTTGGTACCCCCTATATTCTCCTGAGCACCAAGGAGTGACCCTGGAAGGCAGAACTGGGAGTAAGCCCTGAGTATGACCCAGGTGTGGCCCCCGAACAAAACAAAAACAAAATCAAATTGAAAGCGTGGCTGCTAGAGCATTTATAATATGACTTTTGTATTTTTATTGAATAATGCTGCTCCAGTCAGTGGAAGTCCTGACCACCTTTCCAAGCCCTTACATTTCTCAGTCTCTGTCCGCCCTAGTTCCGGGCTCTGGTTTTATCAGTGCTGGAAGCCCTTTTCCCCAGTCCGCCTCTATCTACCTGAGAAGACACCAACAAAAGACAGCTGAGGGCAGGGGAGCGAGCTCAAAGGCTGGACACATGCTCGGAATTCAGGGAGCCAGGGTCAAACCCCCAGCACCTCCCTCACCCCCCAAACAGGAAGAAATCAAAGAAAGCTCAACAGGAAGGTCGTGTGTTGCCTTTTTTTACAGCATAAGGCACGGAGTTGGCTCTCAGCATTCATTCACTTCTTCAATCCTGTATTCATCTAAATGGGGGGAAAATTTGACACTTCCATATTTTGAAAAGACAACAGAAATAAATGATTTATCTCTTCAGTAGGATGAGTCTGAAAAGAAATTATGCATTTAGGCTGTGAACTGTAGTGTCCACGCTCATTTTCAAAATCTTATTTTTAAGACATTCACAGGCATTTCTATTTTCTTTCTGGAAAATCTAGATGATTACAATTCAGGAAATATGTTTTATACATCTAATAAAGTGCATATGTTGAATGTTATGGGGGCTACTTAGTGACATAAATAAGTCTATTACTTATCTCTCCCTAGCAGAATTCAAAATTTTAACTCCAAATGCTGAGTGACTGAAATTGATAGCATAGGCAGTTTTGAAAATGTAGCTGTGACTTTAAGGCACAATGCACTGTCTTTTATCTGTTCAAACACATCCTATTTTTCAAACAGTTCAACTGTTTCACCCCAGAGGGGATCTATTCTTTCTGGCTTAAACCCCTGGCCAATGAAGAAACAATTATTCCTCGTCCCCTCCCCCCCCCCCAAATCCCCTCCACACCCACTTCTGCCCATTGCAGCAACAAATTGAAAATCCCCCTTACACACACACACACACACACACACACACACACACACACACACACACACACACACACACACACACTGATAAAACCCAGTATGAAATAAGAGCCTAACCGGAAAAAAAGAAGAACAATAATTCCATTAACCGGGCAGATCAGGAACCAAAGCTCAGCAGGGGAGTAGCCTGGGCTGGACGCGGGGACTCCCACAAACACTCAAGCAGGTTCCAGGCCCAGCAAAACCAGCGTACAAGCCTCCCCGGGCTGGAAGGGAGGTGTGGGGGAAGGGCCTCAGCTGGGCTGCAGGGATCAAAGAGAAGCGGCAAAACAGCCGGAGCTGTGTCTGCTTTGAGCAAAGATAATGGGAGTCCTCCCTGGGGTGAAGAGAGAATGAACGTAGAGTTTGGAAAAACAAACTGCAGTCCACCGCTGATCAGACTCCTTTATAAAAGAGAGAGAGAGAGAGACACGGAGACAGACAGAGAACAGACACAGAGACAGAGACAGAGAGACAGACACAGAGATAGAGACAGACAGAGACACTGGGTTGTACTTTATTATGCAAAATCAGTTCAAAGTGGATACAGATTTCCTTTATACGGCCGTAGATGGAATAATACAAGGTTTTGCCTGTACTAGGATAATTTTTTAAAAAGTATTTTATTATACCACTGTGATATTTGTTACAAAGATATACAATTAAAAAGTTTATATTTGGGTTTTGGTCATACAGTGTTCCAGCACCCATCCCCCCCACCAGTGCCCATCTCCCACCACCAACGTCCCCGGTTCCCTCCCCTCCCCAGCCCTGCTCCAGTGCGGTTCTTTATTTCTTTCTCCTGTCTCTTTTCTCTTTTCCCTTCCTTCCAGACTGTGGATTACAGAACATACATTAAAGGAGTTGTCAATGTGTATCTTTTGCCTGTATTTAATGCTCAGTTCTAGGTTGGTATTAAGTACCCTCGACAATTGTTAGCACACTGTTCCATTTTTGTCTTACCTAGCCTTTGACTCCCACACGTTTGTGATAATTTCCACCCTACATTAGACCTCCTGATCCCATGTTTCACTTGACCTTGGATATTGGTATCATAATATTACATATATATTTATGTTATGCAAATAAATGCAGTCATTCTATATCTGTCTCTCTCCTCCGGCTAATTTCACTCAACATATTTTCTCCATGTCCATCCATTTATAGGCAAATTTTATAACTTCATTTTTCCTAACAGCTGCATAGTATTCCATTGTAGATGTACCAAAGCTTCTTGATCCAGCTTTCATCGATTTTCAGGCACTCTGGTTGCTTCCAGATTCTGGCTATTGTGAATAATGCTGCTGTGAACATAAAAAATAGGGATGGTGTTTCCACTGCATACTTTGGCTTCCCAGGGTAGATTCCCAGGAAAGTGGTATGGCTGGGCCAAAATGGGAGTTCAATTTCTAGTCTTTGGAGTCGTTCATATTGTATTCCAGAAAGGTCAGACTCAGCCGTGGCTTTCCCAATTAACAATGGATGCAGAGCTGCTCCTCCTTTCCCCAGCCAATCCACGCCAGCATTTTGTTGTTCTCGTTTTGAATATGCGCCAGTTCCCTAAGGCGTAAAATGATATCTCATTGTTGTTTTGATTTGCATCTCCGGGATTGATTTTAGTGGGGATGTGATTTTATTACCTTTCAAAGTGTTTTTGGCCATTCGACTTTCTTCTTGTTGAAGTTTCTCTCTGCTCCATTCTTCTCCCCATTTTTGGATGGGGTTGTTTTCCTTGTAAAGTTCTACTATGCCTGATATGTCCTGGACATTAACCCTTATCAGATGGGTATTGGGTGAATATTCTCCCATTCTGTGAATCGCCCTTTGTATCTTAGTCACTGTTTCTTGAGGGTGCAGAAGCTTTTTTTAGTTTCATGTAGTCCCATATGCTTAATTCTTTTCTTCTACTCTCTTGCTTTGTTAGTGATGTTCACCTTTGAAGATGCCCTTTAGCTTCAATGTCGTGGAGGGTTTTTCCTATATTTTCATCTGTATTTTTATGGATTCAAGCCCTATTATTGAGATCTTTAATTCACAATCTGGTTTTTGTGTGCATGGTGTTAGACACAGTACTAAGTTCATTTTTTTACATGTCGCTGCCCAGTTTTCCCAACACCACTTGTTGAAGAGGCTTTCCTTACTCCATTTTGGACTCTTGCACCTTTAGTCAAAGACTAAATGACTGCGTGTTTTGAGGCCGGGTGTCAGGATACTCAATTCTATTCCACAGGTCCACAGGTCTGTTTTTTTTTATTCCAATACCATGCTGTTTTAATTTCTACTGCCTTGTAGTGCATAGTTTGAAGTTGGGAAGTGACGCTTCTCCCATCTTCTTTTTTTCCCGAGGATTTAGCTATCCTTGTGGGCTTATTAGTTC
>JAJIBD010027326.1:0-105200 GCA_021461705.1 Cryptotis parvus
AGACCTCCAAGTGAATGGAAAATCCTAGTACAGTCAATATTTTATTTTGATCTAAGAAAGTTTCCTTTTTATATGGCATCTGAATAATGTATTCAGAGTATTAGGCAATATTTTGATAGTGTAATTGGTTGAGATCATTTGATTTTTTGAAGTGTTTTGATCCTTCTAATACTTATTTTCAGTGAGTATGTTTGCTTTTTTTTTTTTTGGTTTTTTTGGGTCACACCCGGCAATGCTCAGGGTTTACTCCTGGCTCTGCACTCAGTAATTACTCCTGGCAGTGCTCAGGGGACCATATGGGATGCCGGGGATTGAACCTGGGTTAATCGTGGTGCAAGGCAAACGCCCCACCTGCTCCACTATGGCTCTGACCCCTGTTTTCTTACTTAAGTTCTTTTGGTTTGTTCCAAATCTACTTTCCACATTTTCTTTATGACTTAAATAAATGATGTACTTGTATAATGAATATGTTTCAGAAATTTGAATGAAAAATGAGTTTTCTTTCTATCTGCTCAGCATACCTAAGCATTAATAATAAAGAAATATGAACATGTAGTAGTCATAAAATATATATGGTATTGTAAGCCTTAAAAAATTAAAATATAAATATTTACAGTAGAAATTATGCCACCAGCTTTTTTTTTCTTTTTCATTTCTTCCTTCTTTTATTTGCTTGTCTTTTTGGGCCACGTCCAGCAGGGCCGAGCGCTGTTCCTAGCTCTGGGTGGAGGGCCGTTTACAGCAGTGCTGCGCATTGTGCAGTGTGCCAGCCCATTGAGCCAGCTCTCTGGAGCTCTTTCAAAGATCTGTCCTTCGAGTCATGAAAAGCCAGAGAGCATATATGGGGGTGGTGTGTGTGTGTGTGTGTGTGTGTGTGTGTGTGTGTGTGTGTGTGTGTGTGTGTGTGTGTGTGTGTGTGTGTGTGTGTGTGTGTGTCCTCAGTGGACTTTCAGTGCCGTGGGCTTAATGGTTTTTTGTACTCTCTTCATCCCACAATTTCTTTTTATTGAAAAAGTTCAATAACTTCTATATAAACGCGTTTAAAGCTTTAAGTACATCTTTTATTTGATTCATTTACCTAGTTTACATGGTCAGTTGACTTTGTAAAGGATTCTTTTGGGGAGTAGGGGGCAGATTTGGACTATACCTGGTGGTGGTAAGGCTACTAAACACGTGGCTCTCGGCTGAGGGGTGTGACTTGTTTCCTGTGATGCTGGGGATGAAAAGTGTTAGCAGTATGCCTCACTTGCTCCTGTAAAGGAGTCTTGATTTATTTGAAAAGAAAATTCAAAACAGATAGAATGTTACCTAATACAAAAGAAAAAAATAGTAATATTCATCTTTGTCTTACTGCTTTTTGTTCTTTTTTTTTTTCGATTTAATTTTATTTTATTATTTCCCCCCCCCCCCCAAATATTATTACACCATTTTTAGACATACAATTGAAAGATGCTCATGTAGAGTTTTGGTTCTGCAGTGTTCCAACACCCATCCCTCCACCCAAATCCATCTCCCATCACCAATGTCCCCACCTCCCTCCCCCTCCCACACCTCAACTACTTGACGGGTTCTGTATGTCATTTCTCTCCTCTTTATCTCTCCCTCCCGCCAAACTTTCCTGCTCTTCGTGGAATGCAGTGCATTAAAAGACATTACTGTTTCCACTATTTTAATGGACCACGCGGCCGCTTGCAGCCGCGCCACCTGGGCTCGAACTGGTTTTGCTCTGTTAATCCGGTCGTGAGGCAGTTTCCCAGCGTTCGGACAGCGAAAATGGTGGCTAGTGTGATGGGCGAAGTCTCATCCGGCTGCTTCCGGGACCCCCAGAGGTGACGGGCCCCACTCCCAAAACCCGTCTGCCCTCCTGGGGGTCCCATATTCAGCTGGGCCCAGGGCGAAGCCGAGTTCCAGCCACCCCAGCCGCTTGTGAGCATCTTCATGTTATGGCTGATGGCCGCAGGGCAGCACCTGGGCGGGGCCACCAGGTTCGACAAAATGGAGAGGGGAATGGCCGAACCCTGACTCCATCTGACGAATTCCCAGTGATATTCAGCTGGGACCGGGGCGAGCCGAGTTCCATGCTTTTGTTCTTTTCCAAGAATTTGGTTTATCTGATGGATTTTGTGTATGTGTGTGTGTGTGTGTGTTAGTTAACTTTGTCTTCCCTTTTTTTCCAAATTGTAAAAGCACATATTCAGATTTTCCCCACATAAAATGCATCTTTCCAGTGCTTATTTATGTTTGCAGGATGGTTTAATACAGCAGTGTGGTGAGACAATGAAGGAAACAATTAATGTGAAAACTGTATGTGGCTATTACACATCAGCAGGGACCTACGGCCTAGATTCTGTGAAGAAAAAGTGAGTTCCTTTTCTTGTTTATCCTCTTATTGCACTTTTGGGAATTAGGTTGCTTTGGTTTTGTAAGAGAATGTGTAGTTATAAAAAGAAGTGGGAAAAAGACTAGAATTTTGTTAGAAAGTTGCTTTTTACATTGGACTAATTATAAAATGCCTCAAAGTGTTGCCTTTGTGAGTATGGGTAGGCTATTTATGCTTATCAAAGCTGCCATCAATTTTTAGAGTGTATTTTCTATTAAATTTTAAGGGATGAGCATAACAGACATTTGTGGGGCTACTGGCAATATTCTTAACATCAGAACTCTGCAGTACTCATTTCAGATTATGAAGAAGATACAAAAATTAACCCTAAGCTTTTTTTTTTTTTTTTTTTTTTTTTTTGCTTTTTTGGGTCACACCCGGCAATGCTCAGGGGCTACTCCTGGCTCTGCACTCAGGAATTACTCCTGGCGGTGCTCAGGGGACCATATGGGATTCGGGATCGAACCCAGGCCGGCATGAGCCGGCCGTGCAAGGCAAACGCCCTACCGCTGGGCTATCACTCTGGCCCCCACCCTAAGCTATTTCACATAAACTGAAAATGTGGTTTTCTTATTAGGATACTTATTAATAAAAATGGAGCTTAAATTCATTTAACTGCTACAAAAGCAACATTAAATTTTCATTAAGAATTTTTGCTCATGTTTTAGCAAGGCTACTGCTTTTATTTTTTTATTTTAAATATAAGTCCTACTTAGTAAGCCACAAGTAAGTTAATGTAATAGTTACATGTTTTGATTTCAGGTGTCTTGAATGGCTTCTAAACAATTTGATGACTCACCAAAACGTTGAACTTTTTAAAGAACTCAGGTATTTTAATTTTAAATAACTTTATAAGTAATTGTAAAATACAGTTTTTCATTTATTAAAGTAAGCTAGGTAATTTTGCATTAAACAAAAAAACATCACTTATGGAAAAGCAAAAAAGTGATTCAATGAAAGGTACCTTAATTACATCTAGGAACTGAAGAAATGTACACAAATTTTATTTCTTTTTATAAGTGACATGATATAATTATCCTTTCTATTTGAATACATTTCAGTAGCATCATTGTTGCTATAAAATACATAAAAACAGTTCAAATATTCTGTGTATTGCTTAGCTCATAGATGCTGTAAGTGTATTGTTAAGACATTTTTTCCCAAGCCACTTGAATATAAATTATATTTGTTTGATCTTTAAGTGTATTGATCATCATTCCTTCAACCGATGATTCTAAATGTTCACTCCGTATTGAAATTCTGTGATAGGGGCTGGATCATGATTTTAGTCCTTAAGGAGTTTATTTGTTGAGATAAAGTTAAGATATCTGTGATGGACAACAAATTCAGGCTAGCAGTGACCTTTTTAAAAGACCAGCAAATAGGCCTGAGTCATTTTCAGACTCCTGCATCTTTGACAGTGGCGCTTCTGCGACGCAGATGTGAGTGTCCCAAGGAATGTGTGTTTCCAGCACAGAGCCACAAATACTTCAGAGGCGTAACTTCCTAGAATGTCTTTTTTGGGTCTGGGGGATAAGGCCGGGAAAAGAGAAAACTGAAAGCTGAAACTTTCTATGCCCCAACACATTATGGACCTGAGAGAAATCTATTCTTAAAACTTTCTAGATGAAATAGAGGAATTAATAAAAATATTAATGTTGGGGCTGGAGCGATAGCCCAGCGGGTAGGGCGTTTGCCTTGCACACAACCCGGCCCGTGCCGGTCTAGGGTTCAATCCCGGCATCCCATATGGTCCCCCCAACCACCTCCAGGAGTAATTCCTGAGTACAGAGCCAGGAGAAACCCCTGAGCATTGTCGGGTATGACCCAAAAAAGCAAAAAAAAAAAAAAAAAAGATAGATAGATAGATAGATAGATAGATAGTGATGATAGATAATAGAAGAAATAGAGTAGGATAAGAGAATAGAGAGAGATAGAGAGAGAGAATAAAGAGATAGTAGAGAGAGATAGATAGATAGAGATATTAATGTTATGGCTAACCCAGCTCCTAGATTCCAGAATTCTTTCTTTCCTCTGCCTTTTATAAATGCTTTGGTTTAAAGGGGGGAAAAAAATGTAAAGCAGTCTATATAAAATCATCACTTAGAGATGCTAAGGCAGAAACAAAGCTCTCTTTGGTGTTTTTTTTTTTTGTTTGTTTGTTTTTTTTTCTTTTTGGGTCACACCCGGCAACTCTCAGGGGGTTACTCCTGGCTCTGCACTCAGGAATTACTCCTGGCGGTGCCTGGGGGACCATATGGGATATCGGAGATCGACTGCATGCAAGGGGACCGCCCTACCCGCTATGCTACCGCTCCAACCCTCTTTGGTGTATTTGATTTTTGAAAGTCTTTGGAGAGCCAGGAGGTAGTACAGAGGTTAGGTCATTCCACATAAAGTCATCACTTTATGATGCCAAAGCATAAACAGTGTTTTCTGCAATGTGTTGGGTTTTTGAGGATCATTAGAGGGCAAGGAGATAGTATAGTGGTTAGGATGATGAGCCTAAAGTGCCTAACTTAGATTCCATCCCTGGGACCACAGGGCCTGAGCTGCACTGTACCCTAGGGCCCTAGAACTGAGCCACCCACCCCACTGGCCAAGAATTGCCAGGAGAGCCTCCACCCAGAACACACACACAACACGCCTTTCATGTCTTGAAGGAAAGATAAAGAAAAAGAACTACTAGTGATGTTTCTACTTATTTTATTTTGGCTCATCCTCAGCAGGGTCAGGACTCAGGGCTTACTCCTAGCTCTGCACTCAGGGATCACTCATGGCAGGACTCATGGGAACACCTATAAATGTCAGGGATTGAACCTAAGTCATTCCCTTGCAAGGCAGGTGTCCTAGCCACTATACTCTCTCTGACTTTAAAATACTTAATTTAATTTTTTTTCACTGTAGTGATACTGCTTTACTGTTAGATTACCCTTTTGTTCATAGCCCCCTGTCTCCTCCTTTCCAACCCTGGGTTTTGTATTGTATATGAAAGGTTGTTTTTCTCTTTCCTGTATTCCTTTTACATATTCTCATGCCTTTTGTATAGACACAGGAAGACAGTCAAGGCCATGCATTTGTGATAAAGGAGTTAATTAACTCTGAATTGGTTACCGCCCATCCATTGTATTTCCTAACTTAAAACCTCAGTTGCCCTTAGATTGATTCTAATTCCTTTGTGATAAAGGAGTTAATTAACTCTGAATTGGTTACTGCCCATCCATTGTATTTCCTAATTTAAAACCTCAGTTGCCCTTAGATTGGTTCTAATTCCTTACACCCCTAAAGGAGGGTCCCATCATGGGACTGGATGGACCCAGGGCAAGCCGTGAGTAAGCTACTCTGGCCTTGACATAGGACAGACTAAATGTCCTGAGCAATATTAAAGCTTACTTATAAGAGTAAGGTCATGGAGCAAACTCTGTCATGACATAAGCAATAGATCAAAAGAACCCTGTGGGGAACTGGAGTAAAACAACCTGCGAGGGATAGTAGTCTAGAATATATGGTGATATGTCCCCAGGAAAACTCACCCTATAAGTTTAATCCTGGGTGTAGGTGAATGTTCATCTTTCTTACTGTGTTTATACAGAATGACTGGAATTATTGCTAAAGATGATTGTTTACCAGCTAAGGGGAAGGAGAAAACAACACCCCAGCATTCTGCCCTTATGCTGGGCTGGCCTGTAGCTCCAGGACAGGATCCGTCTCTGGAGGGGAGGTCCCTTGATACTTTGCCCCAGAAAAGATGAACTTTGTATAACCTCATTGTTTCAGAATTAAAGTCCATTACCTCTTGTAACTTCCTCCCCCCCAACCTTTTGTAAAGCATCTATCTCTAGCAGACTTGGTGGTGTGTATGGAGTGAGGTGGAGAGAGGTTAGAGGAAAGAGCTTTAGACTGTCATGGTTGTGGTCTTGTTCCTTTGTCCATCATTTGGGGGTGGGGGGTGTGCAGAGGGAATGGCTGTTGACCCCGAATGTGGCCAGGAACCTGCCAAAACCCCAGAATCTGTTGGAGACCCCACTGAGCCCCAACACTTTCCAACACTATGTTTTTTTGAATACTATATGTACACAATTAAAGTGTTTTCATATCCTATCCATCATAATGCATGTCTTGATTTTATACTCATTAATTGAATTACTCTATTTTAATATTTTATTATACCACCGTAAGATATACAATTACATAGATGTTTATGTTCGGGTTTCGGTCATAGATTGTTTTAGCACCAATCCCTCTACCAGTGCCCATTTCCCACCACCAATGTGCCCCACTCCCCCTCCCCTCCCCTAGCCTGCTGAATTACTTAATTTTTAATTGTTTAAGCTTAAGTCTAGAGGTTCAAGGTTACTTTGAAGAGATAGCCATTTTCAGCTAATTTTGGCAAATCTTTTGTTTTTTAACATTGAGGATAAAAAGCTGAAGACAATTGCTACTTTATAATGCTCTATAACTTACCCAATTGGAACCTTGCTTTACTATGACCAGTTAGCACATAGAAGCTCTTTTGAGCACATTGTCTGAATTAAAAGTACCCTTTTGTTCAAATATATCTAAGATTCTTTGTCTTGAATTAAAAAGAGTAATGTAATTTTTAATTCCACATTTTCTTTTGAATAGAAAAAAGATAAAAGTTTTGTTTCCCCAGGATCATTAACATGTATGTGAAAATAAGCTCACTACTTCTCTTTCCTCTTTTCTAGTATAAATGTCATGAAACAGCTCATTGGCTCATCAAACTTATTTGTGATGCAAGTGGAGATGGATGTATATACAGCTCTTAAAAGGTATGAGCACAACATCTAGCAGGATGTTTCGTCAGTACTGTTTATAATAGTGAAATCCAGGGGGCCAAAGGCTGCCTGAGCATTGCTTTAAACTTCCAAAAAATGAAAAAAATAGATAAAAATTTGACCTATAACTATAGGTAAAAGATCTATCCTGTAGCAGCAGTGTTTGAGACCATAAATTCTTTCTAGGGATTATTTTAGTTTTGGTTTTTGAACTACACCTGGTGATGCTCAAAGCTGTTTCTGGCTTCAGTGCTCTGGGGTGCTCCTATGCTCAGCAAACCATGTGGCAGTGGGAGCCAGACCAGGGTCTCTGCAAACACGGCGTTGCTCCAGCATGCAGAGCCTTCTCCCCAGTCCTCAGGGTCTGAGTCATTCCTTACCACACATCTGGCTTTTCATCATTGAACCATTAAAAGCGCGTCATGAAATAATTGTTCTTGCAGTTGCTTTTGAAATAGAAATGAATATTTTATTATTATTATTATTTTTTTTTTTTTTTTTTGCTTTTTGGGTCACACCCAGCGGCGCTCAGGGGTTTCTCCTGGCTCTGCACTCAGGAATTACTCCTGGCAGTGCTTGGGGGACCATATGGGATGCCGGGGATCGAACCGGGCCGGCACAGGCCGCCGCACGCGAGGCAAACGCCCTACCGCTGGGCTATCGCTCGGGCCCCTGAAATGAATATTTTAGAATCTATAAGATCGAAGAGTTTACAGAATGCAAAATCAAAATGACGAAGTCTTACAATTTTAAAATTTTAGTGGATGTTTCTTCAACTTGTGCCTTCTTGGAATGGATCTTTAAAACAGCTTTTGACTGAAACAGATGTCTGGTTTTCAAAGAGGAGGAAAGGTAAGCCTGAAATTTCAAAAATTTCAAAAAATTTCAAATATCTATTCCATTGGTTTTGGGACCAGACCCAGTGGTACTGAAGGGCTACTCTTGGCTATGTGCGAGGGTCCATGGGGTGCCTAGGATTGTAACCCCTTGCTGTATATCTCCAGAACCCCCTTCTCTCAGGTTTTCTTTGTTTTAGAGTCACGTGAGGTGGTCTAGCTCTGCTCAGGGAATCCACTCCTAGAGGGGCTCAGGGAACCATTTATAGAGCCTGGGATCAAACCCAGTCAGCTAGCATGCGAGGCAAGTGCTTTAACCCTGAACTACCTCTCTTAGGTTCTCTTGGCTTTTCGGATTCATGTGGGTCAGGACTACAAAGGGTAATAGAAAAAAAATTATACGTGGAGATTGAAGTTGAATTTGGCTACTACAATTAGTGTGGCTACATTTTTGGTCAAATAGAATTTTAGAAACATTTTTCATTCTGTGACTTTTTTTGGGGGTGGGGTAGGAAGGGTAGTTGAGCCACACTCAGTGATGCTTGGGGGTTACCCGGACTCTGCACTCAGGAATCACTCCTCGGGGACTCAGGGGGGGCTTAAGGAATGCCAGGGATCAAACCCAGGTCCGCTGTGTGCAAAACAAGTGTCTTGCCTGCTCTACTACGGCTCCGGCCCCAATTCTCTGAATTAATATAAAACCAGTCTCTTCTGCCCTTGAAGAAAAGGCTTCATGTGATAATCCTCAGATTTCTGAGACAGTCTAAAATTAGATTCTTATCATTTATGTCATGGAGCACCTGTAAGAACATACCAACATTCTCAGTACACTTCATAAAATTAGCACTTTCAATTCAGCATATAACCCATAACTAATGTTATCAATAAAAGATGTAAATTGCAGTTACATGCTTTTTGCTTTTTACTTATAAACAAGTACTGTTAATTTTCAATTGCGTTTACTGCTTTCTTGTGTTTTGCTTGACTCTAGATAGGCACCAAAGGAATATAAAAATGTATGGGATAGGAGCCAGAGCGATAGCACAGCAGAAGGGTGTCTGCCTTGCATGCAGCCAACCCGGTTTGATCCCCGGCATCCCATATGGTCCCCGAGCACCGCCAGGAGTAATTCCTGAGCAAAGAGCCAGGAGTAACCCCTGAGCATTGCTGGGTATGACCCCAAAAATAAAAAAAAAAGTATGGGATAAAGATTTGGAAATTGTAAATGTATTCTCATTAACTGTCTTTTTGCAATTATTTCAGTGGGCAGGATTGTGGTGTAGGGGCAGATCCGTGATCCATGTGAAGCACACGTAGAGTGAGACTGATAGTTTATGTGCATCTCTCAGCATCCCCGTCTTTAGTCGGAACAGGAATGAGGATGCTGCCCGGGTATATTTGGTTTAATAGAAAATCATTTAGGG
This sequence comes from Cryptotis parvus, assembly GCA_021461705.1. Classification (NCBI taxonomy): domain Eukaryota; kingdom Metazoa; phylum Chordata; class Mammalia; order Eulipotyphla; family Soricidae; genus Cryptotis; species Cryptotis parvus. The sequence goes on from JAJIBD010027326.1 coordinate 9,440, forward strand.
CCTATGCATAAGGCCCTGTTTCCCAGCAGTAACTGTAGACTTTGAAAGTACTTTGAGATGCAACTGAGAGTAACTATTTCTAGAAAAAAAAAATTTAGCATCTTCCTAAAAGGGAAGTCATAAGACTTCAGTTATTTTGATACATACTATCTATGTATTTACATATCCATAGCTAAAATGTTGGTATCTTATTTGACATTTTGATAGAGAATTAATACATTGACCAGGGTGAAAGCCTAAGAATAATTCTGAGCGATAGTCTTTTATTTTCTTTTTTGGGTCACACCCTGTGATGTTCAGGGGTTACTCCTGGCTCTACACTCAGGAATTACTCCTGACAGTGGTCAGGGGACCATGTGGGATGCTGGGGATTGAAGCTGGGTCAGCTGCATGCAAGGCAAGCTCCCTGCCCACTGTGCTATCACTCTCACCCCGCCGTAGCCCTTTGTATGTTATGCAGATCCTCAAGAAAGGAAGCCATTTGCTCTCCCAAAGTTTCACCGCCTGCTCAGTCCCTGGGCGAGAGAACACTGGAGAGAGATCATACCATGACTCCATTCTTGGCTGCCTTTACCGTCTTGCTGCACCGCACACTCCGTATTCCAGGGACGTGTGAGGCTGAATTTCCAGCCCAAGTATCCTCACTCTGAACAGTGTGAAAAGTCCTGAGCGCTTTAAAGCAAATTCATATTTGTGTTCAAATAGAGGGTGTGTGTCTTCCTACCCAGAAACATGCTTAGAAATAAGATTGGTAAATTTGAAAACTGAAAAACAAGAAAATCTTTTCTTTTAATAGATTTTGAAGGTATGACCTTTCTTGAAACTGAGCAAGGAAAACCATTTGTGTCAGTATTCAAGCATTTAAGGTTACAGTACATCATCAGTGATTTGGCCTCTGCAAGGATTATTGAACAAGATTCTCTAGTACCTTCAGGTAAGAGAACATGATTAAATGATAGAACTAATATCTGTGTTTAGCAACATATTTATTCATCTTTACATGTAATGTGGAAAAGAATGATGAAGAAGATGGAACTACCCTCTACTCGGGAAGGCAGAATTCACACAGGTGTTGCTGCACAGCCGGTACTCGACTCCTGCAGAGCCTCTGTGCTGTAGGACACAGTGCAGAGAAATGGGACCGAGCACCCATGTCACAGCTGTGCGTTGGGGTGAGAGCAGATGTCAAGGCCAACTGCTACTCCCTCTCTCGTCCTAACCCTTTTAAGCTAAGAATTTATGTGTTTATTTTTTGGCTTTTGAGCTACATCTAGTAATGGTCAGGGATCACTCCTGGCAGTGCTGGTGACTGGGTCAGCTGTGTGCAGAGTAGATTCTTTACCTGCTGCACTATTTCATTGGCCTGAGAAATGAACTTTAGGGCCAGAGAGATCATACTTACTTAAGGTCCTCGCTTGTGATTCGATCCACATCACTGCATGTCATCCCCGGGCACCATCAGTAGTGACAGCAGAGACAGAACCGGTAGAAACCCCTCAGCACTGCTAGATTCTAATTGTTGAGGTAATATAGTTATCATCAGTTTGGAAATTGTGCTGATTTCTTACAGAAATCTGAGGGAATAGGACAATAATTTGTGGGCCAGAGTGGTAAGGACGGCGGGTAGGGCATTTGCCTTGCATGCAGCTGACCCAGGTTCAATCCCTAGCATCCCATATTATTCCCTAAGCACTGCTGAAGTAATTCCTGAGTGCAAAGTCAGGAGTAACCCCTAAGCATCGCTGGGTGTGACCCAAAAAGCAAAAAATAAAAGACAATCATTTGTTTGTATCTCAAGGTTAAGGTGTTCCCTGTCCAGGCCATGTATTAACTTCAGATTTGGTAGTTTCCTGTTTGTTCTAGAATTTTGCCTTATCATTTCAACTGTATTTTCAGTTTTTTTCTCCCACTTTCTATACATATTGTCACATCTCAAAACAACACACAAACCCTTATCCCTATGTTCCTTCCATAGCCACTTCAAGGCTCATTGACAGACAGTCTCCTTACCATTTTGCTGTTTCTCAACTCCCTGCATCCTGTGTCTTTTGCTTCCCACTGTTTTGTTGGAGACTTCCTAGTAAAGTTGAAATTGTAAAAACTTCTGGTCCTGTTTTGGTATTTAACTTTGCTCGCATTTAATACTATGGTTGGTTGGGGTTTTTCCTTGTAACTTCCTACTAAGCTTCATTTAGAAAATTTGGAAGTCTTTTTTGGTTTGGCAGGGGGCACTCCTAGTGATACTCAGGGGTTTCTCCTGCCTCTGCACCAGGAATTAACTCCTGGAAGTGCTCAGGGGACCAAATGCTATACCAAGGACCAAACTTGGGTTGGCTAAGTGCAAGACAAATGCCCTACCCACTATACTATAGCTCTGGCCCCTAGAAATTTTGTTTAGTTTTGATTTTGAGCCATAACTGGTAGTACCCAGGTATTCAGGGCTTACTCAAGGCTTTGTGTTCAGGTATCACTCCTGACAGGGCTCACTCCTGGTGGGCAACACCAGGTGGTGTTGGATGAAAGGTTTAGCTAGTTTGGGAGCTTTGTTGTTTTGCCCACTCCTAGCTTAATCTATTTAAGCCAAGGTTCATTCTAATGAGACCTCTCTTCTATGTAAACACTGCTAGAGGGTGTGGCAGTTACAGAAGTTATCTTGATTGAATAACTTCTGACTTATACATCTACTAAGACTTCTATGTTTTCTAGATTGGGCACAGCTCCTCTTTATACCCACTGCATCCAACGTGGGACAGTTAGAATTTACCAGGAGACTACCATCCTGGCTACGTTGAGACTATAGGAAGACTATAGGAAGGATCATACTAGTTTGCTCTAAGCAGGCGAGTGTGACCCCTTTCAGTACACGAAAACAAGATACTCAGAATCACCCTGGTGCAGATAATAATAAGAAGGACCTTGTGGGTACCATCTAGATTACATGAAGCTTATGAAATTAAAATGAGGGGCCGGAGGGATAGCCCAGCGGGTAGGGCGTTTGCTTTGCACACGGCAGGCCCATGCCGGCAGGGTTTCGATCCCCGGCATCCCATATGGTCCCCCGAGCACCGCCAGGAGTGATTCCTGAGTGCAGAGCCAGGAGTAATCCCTGAGCATCGCTGGGTGTGACCCAAAAAGCAAAAAAAAAAAAAAATAATAAAACGTATTACTTTATATCAGCCCTCTCTCCAGTGTTTTACATAAGAGATAATCTCGGGATTAGTCCTTGGCATAACCTTTGTTTATACCTGCAGTTGGGTGTGGCACTACACTCTGTTTAGAGTTCTTTGTTGACACGACCCTCCCTGGATTACTTTGGTGTATATAAGGGGACTGACTTGAGGCCCCTTTGGCCTTTCGCTTTGGCTTTTGGATCCTTGGCCTTTTGCTTTTGGCTTTTGCTCGTTGGCCTTTTGCTCCTTCTTCTGGGTAGGACTCAGCTCAGGTGAGATCCTCTCTCTTTGGTGGGAGACTTAGGCTCTTTTGTATGGTCTAAGTTCAGACCAGAGCTAGAGTTTGTTCATTATATTGCTGTGGAAGAGCTTTTGTACTATTAAAAAGCCTTTTTTGGAGCTGTGCCCGGACTTGTGAGTTTTCATCTGTTCCCCGCGCATCCTCGAAGGTAGAAGAGAACTTCTGTCCTGACACTGTCGGGACCCCGCGGCAATCCCCGACAGGTGGGATCACTCCTGGCAGGTTCATGCTGGCGGGGACCTTATGGCATGCTGGCCAATGAATCTCTGTTGCCACACCAAGAAAAGTACTCTACCTGCCTCTGAATCCTAATTTAATTTTTTTTTTGTTTATTTGGTTTTTTGTACCACATGTGGCAGTGCTCAGGACTTAGTGCTGGCTCTGCACTCAGGGTCGGCTTCATGGGGGTGGGGTTGGCGACCTGAGGGGTCCTGGGGATTAAACCCAGGTTGGCCACATGCAGGGCAAGCTCCCTACCTGCCGTACTATCGCCTTCAGCCCTCAATTCTAATTTTTGTTTTGGTTTTGCACTGCACATTGCTCATAGTTTGTTCCTGGCTCTGTACTCAGAAATTACTTCTGGTGGTGCTTGGAGAACATAGGGGATGCTGGCTTGGTGGCATTAAAGGCAGATGCCCTACCCACTGAACTATCGTTCTGCTCTCGACTCCTAATTTTAATGTAGTATCACTGTATCACTGTCTTCCCGTTCATCATCAATTGGCTCAAGCGGGCACCAGTAACATCTCCATATGACCTATCTCATGCTAGTAGAGCCCAAGGGAACGTGCTTGCTCCAGGAACATAAAGAGCCTCAAACCTTTCCATCAGGTCATGGGAATGAGGTCTATAATTGTTACTGGTATCTGGCATATCAAATACGACACGGGTAGCTTGCCAGGTTCTGCCGTGCAGGTAACATACTCTTGTAGTCATCTAAAAATCCAGCATTTATTGATGAACCGCTCTGCCGCCTTGCGCCCGAGCGAGCCGGGCTGTGATAGGCTGGTCTGCTGGGTGGAGTTCTGATGAGCGGGAAGTCCGGATGTGGAAAATGGAGGCCCTCATGGAGTGGGGGGGTCGTCTGGCTTGTTGTGAGGCTCTGCTGGGGTGGCGGGCCAGGACTAGAACCTGCCATCCCTCCCGGGCGCCTCATGAGCAGCTGGGCACAGGGAGAGCCAGTAGCAGCTCTGCCCCATGTCTGTGAGTCTTTTAATGTCTTTTAATGTTCCCATGTCTGAGAGTCTTTTAATGTAGTAATTTAAGTAAAGTCTATCATAGGGCAAACTAAATAATATATACCCTATTAAAAATAAGCCATGTTGTTATGGAATATTTGTAAAATATGGCCTTTGTTGATCAGCATTTAAAGATGAATTAAGAAATGGTAGAATTTTATGGGCTCCTTAAAAATTTTAATTCTTATTTCCGTCTTTCTGACTCTTATATTTGTTTCACTTTTAGAATGGCTGTCTTCTGTGTATAAACAGCAGTGGCTCGCTATGCTCCGGCAGAGCAAGACAGTGAGATGGGGTAAGTATATTACACCATGTCATTATTTATTATAAAGTTCTGCTATAAAGGACGCCCAGAGGACACATGTGCTGTGCGTGCTCAAGGCCCAGGTCTGATCCCTGGTGTCACGCGGCCTCCTGTGCACCACAGGAATGACCCTCAAAGGCCAAGCTGGGAGGCGGCCCCTTCCCCCAGCACCACAGATTCCCCCGACAGAGCATATGAAATCATTTTTGTTCTTGCTGTTTTTATTTACCCGCTTCCACCCTTTGTTATTTTATTTTATTTTATTTTATTTTTGCTTTTTGGGTCACACCCGGCGATGCTCAGGGGTTACTCCTGGCTCTGCACTCAGGAATTACTCCTGGCGGTGCTCAGGGGACCATATGGGATGCCGGGATCAAACCCGGGGCCGGCACAGGCAGGCCGCGTGCAAGGCAAACGCCCTACCCGCTGGGCTATCGCTCCGCCCCCCAACCCTTTGTCATTGCAGTGGCTTGGGAGTTGCACACATGCCTAGCGGTGATGCTTGCCCATCACAGAACTTAAAAAATATTTGCTTAGTTCTTTTTGCAGTAAGAGGCCAGGTCCCCTGCCTGAAAAACCTACATTTTACCTTTGAGCCACATTCCCGGCTCCTGTTTTCTTGCCGGCCGCCCCGAAAGGGGGGGGGGGGGGGTGATACAGTGATTTGTTTGAAAATTTTAATCATAAGAATTGATTAATTATGAATGCCTAACCTCGAGGGCCAGGGATGTGGCTGCAGTAAAGTTCATGCCTTGCATGTGTGAGATCTTGTACAGCCTTGCAACACTGCACTAAAGAATAAAAAAAAATCTGCTTGTATTGAGAATCCTGGGACCACTCTGAGTGGTGCAGAGACTGAACCTCTGGGCCTCAAACTCTAAAGAACATATGCTTTAGAGCAGTGATTGGGAACATCCAACTGCAAGCTGTGTAATACCCACAAAAGTCAACAGTTACCCACTGGGCTATTGCTCCAGCCCCTAGTAACAGTTTTTTTTTATCGTCTCTCATTAACTCAAAATTATTTTTCTGCTAATTGCCTATTCCACTAATTCCTGTGAGTTGTCATTTCTTATTTATCTTTCTAGGCCTCAAGAAATCAATAAAGAAGAACTAGAGGGAAATAGCATGAGGTGTGGCAGAAAGCTTGCCAAAGATGGTGAAGTAAGTAAGGACTGTGACTTAATATTCTCAGACAGATTGTGGTATTTGTAGTGTGCAAAGTACAGTAACACCTGTCGTACCTCAGTAAGGCTTTTTTAGTACGATGTGTAGTGTAATCTAGGAGCCCACGTCTTGCTGGTGTTGTTTTGACCTCCATAGCCCTCGTACTTGCTGTTCTCTTTGCCCTAACTCACGATTCCCCAGATAGCTCCCTGTCTCCTTAGTCCAGTCTGACATCTCCAAGGAGAGACTTCCTGACCACCAGCCTGACCAGCTCACCTGCCCTACTCATCACGCTTTCCTGGCATTCTGTTCTTTTTTTTTTTTTTTTTTTTTTTGTCCAGCGTGTCTCATTATGATTGATGACCCCTCTTTCCACACATTGATATTCTAATAGGACAGAAGCTTATTTGTTGCTATTTCTGCAATGCCTAGAGCAGTGTCTATAAAATGTGCTCAATAAGTATCAGTTAAATATTGAGCTAATGTGGGGCCAGAGCAAAAAGTACAGCCGGTCGGGCGGGCGCCTTGCTGGCAGCCACCTGAATTCAGGCCTCACATCCAGTATGACCCCCTGAACATCGCTGGGGTGTGCCCCCAAAAAGTGGAGCTAACATTATAATCCAGACCCTCGTCCCTGAAGCCCAACTTTAATTCACTATACAAGACCCTGTAAACTCATGATCTATTTCTCGTTGACTCTTAGATGCTAGAATAAACAAATTACGTGAACCCTCATGATGGTGTTTTTAAAGTACCTGTATGTTGTTTAGTTAAGGTAATACTAATGGGTTCTGACTACTCCTCTCTGGACTCCTGATCCCCTAAAAAGCTATACCTTCTTAGAGTTGCTGAGAAAAAGCTGTGTTACTTATGACAGAATCTAGTTGGAGTAAAAAAGGGAACTGATCAAGAAGTAATTGGGACAGTACCTTAAAGAATAATGATCTAAGTTCTGTTTATCTAGCTTTGATATATATTATTTTGTAGGTTACGTGTATGGAGATTTATATATGTAATATATATGAGTGTATGCATATTTATAACTGTATTTTGTGTAGTATGCCCTAAGGAAAGGCTCTGATAAAATTGGGATCCATTAGAGAAAAAAATATTTGGGGTTAAAAAAGACTTTTGAGCCTTTTTAAAAATTGTACTAATATGATAAACTGAAATACGTATCTTTTGTATTTCTTAGTACTGTTGGCGGTGGACAGGTTTTAACTTCGGCTTTGACCTGCTTGTCACTTACACCAATCGATACATCATTTTCAAACGCAATACACTGAATCAGCCATGTAGCGGATCTGTCAGTTTACAGCCTCGAAGGAGCATAGCATTTAGGTAGGACGAGATTTCCCCGTCGCACTGGCGCTGCACTGCAGAAGAAAGATAAGAAGTGAAATAAGACCTTGATAATTTATTCTGGCAATGATAGAGCTTTTGTAAGATACAGTTTTATGAAAGTATAGGGAAAAAAATAAGGCTCCATTCCTGTAACATGTATTAATAATCAAAATCCTAAGAACTAGTATATTAAGGGGGAAAAAAACTTGCTGAACTGTGAATGCGAATTGATAGTGGGCTTGAGGCTCTTGGCTTACTGCTGTTTCTAGTAAATAAAATACCTTCACTAGATGTAAAGCAAGGTATTCCCCAGGAAAATACATTTGGTGTTATCCTTAGCTTCCTGTAGGATTTAATATTCTAGTTTTGACTGGTTGTTGAGCTTAGTCTTTTCTGGAGAGAATATCAATGAATTGAAAAGTAATTTAATGAACATATTGTTAAAAAGTATTATTAAAAATAAAAAAGTAATGTTTAGAAGGCTGGAGAATAGTATGGGGGTAAGGCTTTTGCCTAGCATGTGGCTGACCCCAGTCGATCCCTGGCACCAGATATGGTCCCCCAACCACCACCAGGAATGATCCCTGTGCAGAGTCAAATATAAACCCTGAGCACTGCTGGGTGTGACCCTAACACCTTCAATAAGTTAAAAATATTTATATAAGAAAACTTTTAAGGGATCACAGCAATAGTACAGTGGGTAGGGCATTTGCCTTGCATGCAGCTGTCCCAGGTTCAATCCCTAGCATCCTATATGGTTCCCCTAACACTGCCAGGGGTAATTCCTGAGTGCAGAGCCAGGAGGAACCCTAGGCATTGCCAGGTGTGACCCAAAAAAGCAAACAAAAACAAAACAAAAACATTTAAACTAACACCATCCAGAAAAATTAAACCAAATGTTTATCAGACCTAAGAATAAAACCTAAAACCTATGAAATGATCCTCGAAAGAAAATAGAGGGTAAAAACGTTGGCTAGAAAAACAGGGGGCTGGAGCAATAGCACAGTGGGTAGAGTATTTGCCATGCATGCAGCAGACCCGAAGTTCAATCCCTGGCATCCCAGGAGTAATTCCTGAGTGCAGAGCCAGGAGTAACCCCTGAGCATTGCCAGATGTGACCCAAAAAACTTAAAAAAAAGAAAAAAAAAATAGTACAGGGGTTAAGGTACTTGTCTTGCACACAGCCACTCCTAGTTTGATCCCTGGCACCACATATGGTCCCCCAAGCACAGAGCCAGGATTAATCCCTTGCACCACCAGGTGTGAGCCTCACCTGTCCCCATCCCCCAAGAAAAATTTGTAACAGTGAATTTGGCTCTGGTTTCTCTAATACGACATCAAAGTAAAGGCAAAGAAAGAAAAATGACAAATTATGTTTAATCAGAAATTAAAGGATACAATCATCAGATTGAGAAAGGCCAGCTATGGAATATGAGAAAATATTTACTAGCTCTGTAGCTGAGAAGGAGTTATAGTGAGACTATATAGAGAGCTAAAATGCCACGACTACATAAAACAACCCAATTTAGAAATGGACAAAAGATTTGTATATTTCTCCAAAAGAAAATATCCGCCCCCTCAAAAAAAAAAAAAAAAAAAGCCCAATAAGCACATGAAAAGCTGTTAAACTTCAGTCATTAGGAAAATCCTAACAAAACCATGATGGGAGTTGGGTGCATCTCTACTTGGGATGTGTGATTCCTTTGTTTTATTTAATGGACTGTTTTCTGGAGAAGACTGTTCTGCTCCCACCTGTTAATTTTACTCTTCCTTTTCCTGTACCTAAATAAAACTGTTTTATATAAACAAACATAAAAAGCACAGTGAGGGGCCAGGGATGTGACTCAGTAGTAGCGGGTGTGCTTCCTGTGTGAGGTTCTGGGTTCAGTCTCTGACCACCCACCCCCCCACAAACAACACAAGAGACTCTGTTACACCATCAAAATAACAAGGAGCGGAAAAAAAATGAAATGGAGAAGCACACCTTCAGTGGGGATATAAAGTAATCCATCCTTTGTGAAAAATAGTACGGTATTTTCTAAAACGGAAGTTAAATGTAGTATTACCATAAAATCTAACCATTCTTCTGGATAGTTAGCCAAAAAAGAATTGTAAGCAGGAAAAAAATTAAGAGTTAGAGCAGAATCTCAAGTAGATCCTCATACTTACACCCATTTTCACGCCAGCATTATTCACAAAGCCAAAAGGTGGACTCTCTTCTCAAGTGTTTATCAACAGACGAACCATGGGACAGAGGGGCCTTGCACATAGCCAACCCAGGTTTGATCCTCAGCAACCTGTATGGTGTCCTGAGCCCTGCCAGGAGTGATCTATGAGCACAGAGACAGGAGTTAGCCCTTGAGCACCTCCAGGTGTGGCCCCAAAACCAAAACAAACAGAAAACACCACCCCAATAAACCATTTAAATAAAAGATCTCGTATATCTACAGTGGAATGTTATTCATCCTGAAAAATGAATCATGTTACATACTGTAACCTGAGTGGTGCACCTTGAAGATATTATTTTAAGTGACATAAACCACGAAGGACATACTGATTCCACTAATTTGAGGTTCCTCAAGGAACAAAGTTGGTGGTGGTTGTCATGGACTAGTAAAGGTGTAGTTGGTGCGGAGTTGAGTGGTGGAAGAGGAGCTCTGGAGAGGAGTGGTGCTGATTGCAGAGCAATGTGGATTACTAGTGTCACAGTCGCAGAATTCAAAAGATACTCAATTTGATGGTCGATTTATAAAATTTTTATGTCTAAAGTATGTGTAAGGGGCCGGAGCGATAGCCCAGCGGGTAGGGCGTTTGCCTTGCATGCGGCCGGCCAGCCGGCCCGGGTTCAATCCCCGGCATCCCATATGGTCCCCGAGCACCGCCAGGAGTGATTCCTGAGTGCAGAGCCAGGAGAAACCCCTGAGCATCGCCGGGTGTGACCCAAAAAAGCAAAAAAAAAAAAAATAATAATAAAAAAATAAAGTATGTGTAAACTTAACATATCTGTGCCTTAAGTATGCAGAAACTCATGCATATGAAAAATTGCTTTATGATGTTTAAGGAGAGTGGGAAAAATATGATTGAAAAGCACTGAAACAAGGGAAAGGTTACTCAAATTTATTCGTGGTTTTAAAAAAATTGTTTATTTTTATCTTCTTTTAGGTTACGCTTTTCTCTTTTGATAGCAGTGGAAAACTAATATGTAGTAGAACAACTGGTTACCAAATACTCACACTTGAAAAAGATCAGGTGTGTGCATTCTTTTCTCTTGTTTCATTGTAGTATGTACTTTGACGACTTTTTGGAAAATGCTTAATTAGCTCTTGATTAGATTGGTTTGAAAGTTTTGGGGCCGGAGCGATAGTACGACGGGTAGGGCGCTTGCCTTACGTGCAGCAAACTTGGGTTGATCCCTGGCATCCCATGTGGTTCCCCAAGCACCGCCAGGAATAATTCCTGAGTGCAGAGCCTGGAGTAATCTCTAAGCAGCACCAGGTGTGATTGCAAAAATGTTTTGTTTTCCTTTTTGTGGGGAGGGATTCTTACCCAGCTGTGCTGAAGGACTTCTCCTGATGGGATACTTAGGAGCCACTCCCAATGGTACTTATGGTATGGTGCTGGGGGGTGGAACCCAGGATGATCATATGCAAAGCATATGTTCCAGCCATCTGAGCCATCTCCCCAGCCTGCTTTGTTCATACTTATGTTTGATTTCATAGCCAAAGAAATAGTACAGCAGGTAAAGCTCTTGCTGAGCAGAGAGCCAGGAGTAAAACAGAGTAGCGCTATGTGTGACTCCAACAACAACAAAAGAGTGTGTGTGTGTGTGTGTGTGTGTGTGTGTGTGTGTGTGTTTTACTAGGGATCAAATCCAGGACCCTTATATTTACACATGCACAGTAAACACTGTACCTCTGAATTAACATCCCTGTCCTTATGTTTACATTTTTAATGTGTTTTCTGTTACTTTATAACATGTGATTTGCTGTAATTTGCGTTGCACACAGCTGACCCAGGATCGATCCTCAGCACCCTATAAGGTCCCCTGAGCCCTGCCAGCAGTGATCCCTTCCAGATACACTGGTCCAGCTCCCTTTTCCCAGGGTTGATTATGACCTTCCGTCTTAAAGTATTTTCAAAAACCAGAATACTAATCTTCCTTGGAGTCTGTTTTTGTCATAATACTCAGTCTTGATTTTATCATCAGATAAACAGACTGTCAAAACTTATTATGTTCTCACCAAGCTTAGCAGATTTTTTTTTTTTGGCTTTTTGGGTCACACCGGCGGCGCTCAGGGGTTACTCCTGGTTCTGCACTCAGGAATTACTCCTGGCGGTGCTCAGGGGACCATGTGGGATGCCGGGGATCGAACCCGGGCTGGCACAGGCCGGCCGCATGCAAAGCAAATGCCCTACCAGCTGGGCTATCGCTCCAGCCCCACTTAGCAGATTTTTAATTTAGAAAATTTTGGCTATGTCATGGTTATTGGCACCTAAAGACCAATCAAACTTTGACATCGTTCTTCTCTGCTAACCTGAGCCCAGTGCCCACCCCACCTGACCTTATCCATCTTGCTCACTAATGTCTTTTCCAAAACAAACACCACTGTCCCATGGGGCCGGAGAGATAGTACAGCAGGTAGGGTATTTACCTTGCACCCGGCTGATCCGGGGTTCTGCCTCTGGCTTCCAGTATGGTCCCATGTGTACCACCAGGAGTAATTCCTGAGTGCATAGCCAGGAATAACTTACCCCTGAGCATTACCGGTCACCTCTTTGGTGACCCAAAAAGGCAAAAGGAAAAAAAAAACCACTTTCTCTTTTGAGGAGCTTATAGAGATTAGATTTGTGTGACATCCAAATTTCTACCTTTATCCAATTCATATCCTACTTTTACACACTTTGATAATTGTTGGGTACACTTGGGAGAATTTGATGTTTCCCCATTACAGAAACTGAATCCAGTTAAGCATACTGCTCTGGTAATCAGTTCTCGTCCCCTCTCATTGCAGGATTATACATGTCTCCTGCAAAGAAAATGAAACTGTAGATTTAATCTGCTTAATAATAGCAAAATGTATAAAATGAAAGCATATTATTAAACTTATATTCATGAAGTCAGAAAGTTCTCATTTCATTGTTCCTTTTTTATTCTGAGAGGCTACTCTTCACCAAAACAACCGATGAAGATCATATGTGATCTGTGGCATGAATGATACTTAAATGTGTGTGCTTCTCGGGTCCTTTTTTATTATGCTTTTTGGGTCACACCTGGCGACACTTAGGGGTTACTCCTGGCTCTTCACTCAGGAATTACTCCTCTCAGTGCTCAGAAGACCCTATGGGATGCCGGGGATCAAACCCAGGTTGGTCGCACACAAGGCAAACACCCTACCCACTGTGCTATCGCTCCAGCCCCCAACTTCTGGAGTCCTGGACCATGTCCGGCCGATGTTCATGTAACTGAACCTGAAGTTACTTTTTCATGATCATTCTGCTTTTAGGACTGGAGCGATAGTACTGTGGGTAGGGAACTTGCTTTGCATGAGGCCAAGTTTGAGCCCCCAACATCCATGTGGTCCCTCCAAGCACCACCAGGAGTGGTTCACAAGTACAGAGCCAGGCGTAACCCCTGAGCATTGCCAGGTGTGACCCAAATACCAAAAATAACTTTGGAACCCAAAAAATAAAAACCAAATAAGAAGTCTATATTTCTGGACTAAATTGTTGCAAAAACATACTCAAATGGAACTTTTACAATAATAAAACAACTGTCATTACTGAATACTTCATATATGGCAATCTTTGCCTGTTTTTTTTTTTTTTTTTTTAATTTTTATTATACCACCGTGAGATACACAATTACAAGAATGTTCATAATTGGGTCTCTGTCATACAGTGTTCCAGCACCCATCCCTCCACCAGTGCCCCATTCCCACCACCAATGTCCCCACACTCCCACCCACCCCCCAGCCTGCCCCTATAGTAGGCACCTTTTCTTTCTTTCTCTCTATCTCTGTCTCTGTAATTCTCTCACACTTTGTGGCTTGCCCTACAGATATTAACTGTTTATGATGTAAGTCTCTATGTGTATATTTAATAGTAAGGTTTTAGTGTGACATTATAATTCCTCATTCCCCATCAACCTCCCCAGTTTGTTGCAATTACAATGATCATTGCAGTGTATAAATGTGAAAGATCTTGGGAAGGACCTGATCCTAACCTTCATTATTATGCCTCTTGCCCTGCCGCGGGTGGCCGCGCACCAGTGCAGCTGGGGGTCTGGTCTGTCTCCTGTTGGGCTTTGCTGACTGTGGTGGCTGCGAGCCCGTAGCCACACCCACGGGCATGGAAGTGGAGGAGCCCAAATCCCCGCTTCACGGCCTCCCCACGTGTGTCTGACAACCCTAGGAGCTATGTTGGACTCGGCCAGGGCTGAGTCGTTTACCGTCCTCCGAAACTCCATGGGCTGCTCCACATGGGACCGAGCTGCGCACCTGTGGGTCTGGTCTGTCCTGTTTATTTAATCCTTAGAGAAATCCAATGAAAGGGGCGTGCTTACTGTCCCCCATTTTACAGTGGAGAAGCTCCAGTTCACAGAATCACTAAATTGTCCAAAGTCTCACAGCCAGTGGTAGTTTTGAGATTTGCGTGTGACTCAGCCTTCAGATGGCACCGTACAATCACCTGGTGCGTTCAGTAGTCTGGTTTCCTGTTAGGTTTGAGGATTACCCTCTGCTTGGCATTAAAAGTGTACATTTTATTTTTTATAGGAACAAGTAGTGATGAACTTGGACAGCAGGCTTCTGATCTTCCCTTTATATATCTGCTGTAACTTCTTGTATATATCACCAGAGAAAAGAAGTGAAAATAATCATCATCCTGAAAACCCAGAAAATTGAGGGTCTCATCCATTGGAAACAGTAGCACTTTGAAAATTATTTTGGCTAGCATCCATTTAATGACCCTCCTCATATTCGCATCCAAGGTGACTAACAGACAAAAAGCCTTATGAACTCTACAGACAATACAGAAGACTATTCTTATCCTCATCACTTTCTATGCATATATGAAAAAAATTAAAGCCAAGAAAATATTTGTGAAACCATTTTTTTTGTTTTAAAGATGTCAACTTGTGCTTTTAATTTAGTGTCAGGAGAACATTGCTATAGGTAAATTTCATATTTCTCTGGAACCAAATGTAGATTTAATTTTTAGCTTAGACTTTGATCATTCTACCTAGTATTAGTAAACCTCAGTATCCATCTGTGACTTTTTGTTAAGCTACAAGAAGCTAAAGGAATAATACAAGTGACCAATTGTAAATCTTATTTCAGTCGGTGCATTTAAAGGCTATCCTTTAATTTTTTTAAAACGTCTCTATGATTCTTCCCCCTATTTTGATGTTTGTTCAGTCTATATTTTTAAAAAATTGTTCACTTCATTGTTTTAGAGACTACTTTTTCTTTAACTCATTTTGTTCTTGTTTATTTTGATTTTAATGTAACTTTCTGAGGAATTTAACAACCAAAAAAGTCAGCTTCAGAATTTCAATGAACTTGAATTGGGAAGAAATTGTTTAATTCTAAGGATATCCTTTGCCTTACTTGGTCTTTTCTTCAACATAGTGTACAACTTTACTATTATTAAGTCATGGTTTATTTTTGTACCAAATATTACACTTTAAACATTTTCATATCTCTCATCTTTAGGATTATTTATGTTTAAATTTTAATTATTAATCTTATTCCCTACTTAAACTCAGGACTTTATAACCTCTGAATTGAGTGCCTTTGAGTTACACATAATAGAAATTTCATAGTTAATGTAAATAAGGTTGGGGAATCTCATATAAAAGCTGATAATAAAGCTTTGATGTAAAAATAGAACTTATTTTTATCAACAATGAGGTGTATGTTTGTCATGATTTATATATGTTGGCTGCTTGTGTTTATTGCTGTTTTGGAAATAGCCATGTTCATCATTATTTCCAGAGTAAGTACTTTTTTTGTGGTTTAATGTATATTTTTAGTATGTTTTTTTAAAAATGGGAATCATTTTTATGTATCTGTACAAATAAATACCCATTTGGAAAATAATAAATTCTTATGAAAAAACAAAACTCAGTTAATAAAATTTTTTTTCTTGTTATTTTTTTTTCCAATGATATTCAACTTTTCTGATCTATTAGTGGTTTTTCTTCTGTGGAATATGTCCATAGTTTATCAGTTGTCCTTTCAAAATGTCTTCTTTGTGTAAGCTTTTTAGTCATTTCTTCCCCTTCTAACTCCAAACCTATAGTTTGAATTTTCTGAGTATAATAACTATATCGGGAGATTACATTTTAAAAGAAAATAACAGTCACCCTATTTCTGGATGCTGGCACACCCGTCCATGCTGAGGGCTTTCTCCTGATTCTGCCTTCAGGAATGACTCTTGGCAGGACTCGAACCATTTGTGGTACCAGAAATTGAACCCAGGTTGGCTGCATGCAAAGCAAGTGCCTTACTAAAGAGAGAAAATATCAAAAGTTCTTTACCCTTTATATATTAAAAACAATAATTATGGCTATATATGTGTTCATTCCTATACATACATACACACACATATATAATCATGAATTTCTTGAATAACTTAAAAATCTTGAAGTAAAGATCATTAAGGTTTGAATATTTTGTGAATAAAGTATTTCACTTTACTTTAAATGAACCAAATTGGAATTATGTATTGTTCCCATTTGTTGCTTTTTCTTGATCAAATTTCATGTTATCCATAAAATTATGTCTTCAGTATTGAGAAATTGGTAATTGCTTTATATTGCTAGTAAAGATTTTTTTCCTAACCAAATACCGTATTTTTTTAATTGTTTTAACTTTAATGGAAGTATTTTCAATAAAGGCCTAAAGGTTTCACCTTGACTACCTATAAACTGTTCTTAATCTTATTCCCTATTTAAACTCAGGACTTTATAACCGCAGAATTGAATGCATGAGTTCACGTAATAGAAATTTGCCTTATAGGGGCCAAGTTCTTTTTTTAGCTGTTAATATTTACTCAGTTATTTTTGTTTAGCTATAAATAAGAGGTCCTGGAGCTGGAGAGATAGCCCAGCGGGTAGGGCGTTGCCTTGCATGCGGCCGGCCCATGCCGGCCGGGATTCAATCCCTGGCATCCCATATGGTCCCCAAGCAGGAGTAATTCCTGAATGCAGAGCCAGGAGAAACCCCTGAGCATTGCTGAGTGTGACCCAAAAAAGAAAAAAAAGAAGAAGAGATCCTTAGTGAATATTTTCTCATGCTGTTATTTTTTAAAAGGTATACATTTAATATGTAATACAATTTCAAAAAAGATAATACATTTTTTTCCTTAATACACAAGCGGAGCTGAGAGATCATACAGTGGGTAGGGAACTGGCCTTGCACACAGCTCACTGGGGTTTAGTACCTGGCACCCCAGATGGTTCCCTGAGCCTACCAGGAGTGATTTCTGGGTGAGGAGCCAAGAGCAACCCCTGAGCAGCACTGGGTGTTGCCCCAAGTCACAAATGTTTAACACCCAACACTTAATCACACTTTTAAGTCTTTCAATAAATCTTTTTTTTAAGAGGGTTACATCATATACAAATTATTTTCAACATCAAGTGCAAAAAATAAGGGCCAGAGAGATAGAACAGGGCATAAGGTGCTTCAAGAACCTTGTGATGGCTCTTCCCTCTTTCCTGAGATTTAAATAAACCTCTGGTTGGATTCATATATATAAATATGCTAGCTATTCCCTCTTTCCTGAGATTTAAATAAACCTCTAGTTGGAGTCATATATATATAAATATGCTGGCTATTCCCTCTTCTGAGATTTAAATAAACCTCTGGTTGGATTCATATATATAAATATGCTGGCTCTTCCCTCTTTTCTGAGATTTAAATAAACCTCTAGTTGGATTCATATATATCATATGCTGGCTACTCCCTCTTCTGAGATTTAAATAAACTTCTAGTTGGATTCATATATAAATATGCTGGCTATTCCCTCTTTTCTGATATTTAAATAAACCTAGTTGGATTCATATATATATATATGTATATGTATATATATGCTGGCTATTTATATATATATATGAATCCAACTAGGTTTATTTAAATATCAGAAAAGAGGAAATAGCCAGCATATTTATATATATATATATATATATATATATATATATATATATATATATGAATCCAACTATATGCTGGCTGTAGAGACTCACAGACATTGGGCAGAGCTGCTACTGGCTCTCCCTGTGCCCAGCTGCTCACGAGGCGCCCAAGAGGGATGGCGTGTTCTAGCCCTGGCCTACCACCCCATCAGAGCCTTGCAACAAGCCAGACGACCCCCCCCCCACTCCATGAGGGCCTCTATTTTCCACATCCGGACTTCCCCCTCATCAGAACTCCACCCAGCTGACCAGCCTATCACAGCCCGGCTCATCGAGATCCACCCTGCAGCAGTCTTATTTAAATCCCGCCCAGGTATGCTGATCCAGAGACTCACAGATATGGGGCAGAGTTGCTACCAGCTCTCCCTTTGCCCAGCCACTCACAAGGCACCCATGAGGGATGGCGTGTTCTAGCCCTGGCCCACCACCCCAGCAGAGCCTCGCCAACAAGCCAGACGACCCCCCCCCACTCCATGAGGGCCTCCATTTTCCACATCTGGACTTACCTCCTCATCAGAACTCCACCCAGCAGACCAGCCTATCACAGCCCGGTTCGTGTGGCCGTTTCCCGCGGTTCATCAATAAATGCTGGATTTAGAGATGACTACAAGAATATGCTACCCACGGCAGAGCCTGGCAAACTACCCATGTCGTATTTGTTATGCCAAATACCAGTAACAATTATAGACCTCATTCCCATGACCTGATGGAATGGCTTGAGGCTCTTTATGTTCCTGGAGCAAGCAGGTGCCCTTGGGCTCTACTTGCATGAGACAGGACATATGGAGATGTTACTGGTGCCCGCTCGAACAAATCGATGATGAACGGGAAGACAGTGATACAGTGATGCTGGCTATTCCCTCTTTTTTGAGATTGAAATAAACCTCTAGTTGGATATATTATATATATATTTTGGCTATTCCCTCTTCTGAGATTTAAATAAACCTCTAGTTGGAGTCATATATATACATATGCTGGCTATTCCCTCTTCTGAGATTTAAATGAACCTCTAGTTGGATTCTTCCAGGGATACAAAGTGGTATCTCAGATAAGCAAGTCCAGATATTTTTTGTTTTTTGGTTTGGGATCACATGGCTTCTGGCTCTGTGCTCAGGGTCACGTGCCTGGCTCAAATCTCTTGATTTCCAGAGCAACATGTACCCGGGGTCACTTACAAGCACTATTGGGTGCCCCCCCAAAAAAAATACAAAACACCTGGAAAAAATAAATTAATTGAATTTACTTTTTTCGGTCTGACCAGGTATGGAATAGCCCCATATTATGAGTGGTTACCAGACGATACTGGTACAATGCAAATAGAATATCTCAATGTTTGTCAGTAGAAGAGAGTTGGTATAAAATGTTAAAGTTGAACTGTGAACCAACCCTACCCCACTCATTCCCTTAAAAATGAACCTGTGTAAAGAACAAAAGATAACGATCATGGGTGCGGAATGTTAGGTAACTTACCTTTACAAGAAGCTTAACTGCCTGAAAAGCAGATTGACAATCACCCAGTTCTTTTTTGTTTCCCTCACTGTTTCTAAGCCCTTTCTGGTCATGCCTGTAGTGGGTGATTTCCATGTACTCTGACCCTCGAACATCTATATGCTCGCTATTGCCTCTTTTCTGAGATTTACATATAACTCTAGTTGGATTATTCCAGGGATACAAAGTGGCATCTCAGATAAGCAAGCCCAGATCACTGTATCACTGTCACTGTCTTCCCGTTCATCTTCGATTGGCTCGAGCGGGCACCAGTAACATCTCCATATGTCCTGTCTCATGCAAGTAGAGCCCAAGGGCACCTGCTTGCTCCAGGAACATAAAGAGCCTCAAACCATTCCATCAGGTCATGGGAATGAGGTCAATAATTGTTACTGGTATCTGGCATATCAAATACGACATGGGTAGTTTGCCAGGCTCTGCCGTGTGGGTAGCATACTCTTGTAGTCATCTCAAAATCCAGCATTTATTGATGAATTAATTGCACAGCTGCTTGCGCCACGCGAGCCGGGCTGTTATAGGCTGCTCTGCTGGGTGGAGTTCTGACGAGGAGGAAGTCCGGATGTGGAAAATGGAGGTCCTCATGGAGTGGGGGGGAGTCGTCTGGTTTGTTGTGAGGCTCTGCTGGGGTGGCGGGCCAGGGCTAGAACCTGCCATCCCTCCCAGGCACCTCATGAACGGCTGGGCACAGTGAGAGCCAGTAGCAGCTCTGCCCCATGACTGCCCAGATTTTTTT
Source organism: Cryptotis parvus (assembly GCA_021461705.1). Lineage (NCBI taxonomy): Eukaryota > Metazoa > Chordata > Mammalia > Eulipotyphla > Soricidae > Cryptotis > Cryptotis parvus. Next base: position 29,401 of record JAJIBD010027326.1, read on the forward strand.
TTGTTTTTTTTGGTTTGGGATCACATGGCTTCTGGCTCTGTGCTAGGTCACTTCTGGTCAGGCTCAAGGACCATGTGGAATGCTGGGGATGGAACCTGGGTTGTCCAGCGTGCAATGCAATACTATTTCCAGCCCCATACTTCGGTTTTTAAAAGAACCCTGCCTACATTCAGTCTCTTCTGCCGAGCTAACGCTTCCCACTGCTTCCCACCACAAACCACCCCAATGCCTGCATATCTTACTTGCCCAACAATGTACTTCACATAGTTTATCTGTATCCCTCATTGACTACAGGCTACTCAAGAGCTGGCACATCTTTTTATCACTGACTAGTGGATCCCCTGGTTCACAGAAGTATGCAATTCATCTGTGAACAATTGTACTATTAGGGGCCGAAAAGACAGTATGAGGATAAAGTGCTTGCCTTGAACTCAAGCCACCCCCTGCTGGATTCCAGGCGCTCTACCAGTCAGGAGTGAGCCCTGAGCCCTGAGCACCCAGCCAAGGAGCAAGCCTGCAATGCAAACGGATGTGGCACCAAAAAAGAAATTGTACTAACGCTAATGATGTGATTTTATTCCCTTTAATGTTTTGATTAGGGCGCCTGGATGTGCTAGCTCACTTCCTAGAGAAAGAAAACTTCGTATGGAACGTGCTTTTCTTATACAAACTTCCTTTATCAAACTGTCAACAAACTAAGGAAAAATCACACCCAGGACAAACCCAAGACAGTCCCTACACCCCAAAGCCCTGAGAAATCATTCAAAACAGGCTTGTTTAAAACTGCATACTCTGTCTGCAATTCTTTACAACCACAGTTTCCCGCTTGCTTCCTCTTCCTCGTGACCTATGTCGCTACTATCCCGAGTGGAGTCTGCCTATACCTTGTTCATAGAGGTGGCTCGATATGAAATCTTTTAGATATGTTTACAGATCTTGTTTGCCAAGGCATCGAAAATCAGATGGGCTGGACATGTAATACGATTTGGAGACCACCGCTGGACTAGAGCCCTTACTGACTGGATCCCACGGGATGTCAAAAGATCACGTGGCTGCCCACCTACAAGATGGTCAGACTTCTTCAAGACCCTGAAAGAACAGTTTGAGGCTCTTTGTATTCATTCCTGAATCAACCAGATGCCATTGGGCTACACTGGCACGTGATTGGGCCAATTGGAAATATTACTGGCACCCGCTCGAGCAAATCGATGAATAATGGGATGTCAAGTGATCAAGTGATGTTTACAGATATTGTAATAAGAACTGTGCCAGGGTGATGGGTAGATGGCTTCTGCCAGATAGTTTCCTGTAATATCAAATATCGCATTTTAATGCCCACGTGAGCAAGGGAAAACCAAAAGGCAACCAGCAAAGCCGGGCTAGAGGAGCGGCGAAGACAACCGGGTTCCCAGCGGATTCTTAGGTCAAGCAAACGAAGGGCTCAGAGCGGGCTTCCTTAGGAGCCGGAACCCTGAAGCGTCGCTTCTCCGGTTTCCAGTCGGAGGCGGAAGCGCAGGACAGCCCTCCCGGAAGCTGCCGCAGTCGTTTCCGGGGCGCTGTGCTGCGCAGGAGAATCCGAATGGGTCGCAGCCGCAGCCGCTCCCCACGGAGGGGTGAGTCCCAGAGCCGCGAGGGTGTGGGGCCGGGTCTTGGTCGGGAGCTTTTGCTTTTTCCTCCGTAAGAGTGAATGGGAGAAGCGGCTTGTAGTTTCCTCCGGAAGGAAAGAGCCGGCGGGCTGGAGGGGGGAAACCCGGGCCGCGCTCGCCTGGAGGGACGCGGGTTCATCCCCGTATACACACGCACAGAGGCTTCACCCACTGTGCCCTGCAGTGACTTTTGCTATGCTAAGCCCGGGGAGAGAAAAGTATTGCAGTGGGACTGCGGCCTGCCCCCACCCTTCATGATCTGGGTGACCGTGTGCGAGTCATCCCTCCCCTGTGAGCCTGAGTTCCCGTTAGGACACGTTTGGGATCACATCACCTACCTGTAAGGATGGAGGCAGCGTCCCGTCTCGGTGCCTGAGGGGCTGCGGGGCTCTGCGTGCGCAGCGTCACTGTATATAAGCGCCCTGTAGGAGAGGGCTCGGGGCAAGTCCCCAGAGTGCTCTGGCTTCCACCGGGGCAGTGTCGCCTACAACCTTGCTGCCCGCTGGGTGCTGTATAATCACCGACTAGTAAATATTTGATTTTTTTCAAAAGTTACAGATGAGGAAGAGTGTTGCGGGTAAGATGCTTGTCTTTCTTTTTCTTGCGGCCAACCTGGGTTAGATCCCCGACACCCCAAGCCCCTCTTGGTGTGACCCAAAGCCAACCCCGCACCCCCAAAAGAGTGTGGGATGGGGTAGATAAATACAACCCACATAGAACCAATGAGTTCTTAAAATGTTCTCGGATTGTAAAGTGTTGTTTAGTATAGAATGAACCCTGGATTTCCTTGATTTAGAATGAAGGGGGGGAATATTTCTTCATATCAAGTACCTCGTTGAGATGATAGTAGTTTGAATATATTGGGTCAGGTATGTTATTTAAAATTAATTGCATAGAGCTGGAGCGGTAGTACATCGGGTAAGGCATTTGCCTTGCATGCAGCTGACCTGGGTTCAATCTTTGGCATCCCATATGGTCCCCCCAGCACCGCCAGGAGTAATTCCTGAGTGCAGAATAAAGAATAATAATAATAATAATAATAATAATAATAATAAGACGAATAATAATAATAATAATAATAGATAATAATAATAATAATAATAATAATAACAACAACAATAAGCTGGAGCGATAGCCCAGCGGGTAGGGCGTTTGCCTTGCACTTGGCTGGCCTGTGCCGGCCTGGGATCGATCTTCGGCATCCCATATGGTCCCCTGAGCACTGCCAGGAGTAATTCCTGAGTGCAGAGCCAGGAGTAGCCCCTGAGCATTGCTGGGTGTGACCCAAAAAAGCAAAAATAATAATAATAATTTAATTGCATATAGGGCCAGAATGATAGCAGGTAGTGTATTTGTCTTGCACACGCCGGCCCTGGTTCAATCCCCACTAGCCCATAAGGTCCGCGCAAACTCCTCCCAGGTTGATCCCTGAGGAGCTCCAGTGGCCAATCGGTGAGCACGCGGGTACTTCTGCGGGTGTGCGTGCGGAGAGTGAGCCCTGAGTGCAGAGCCAAAGGTGAGCTCTGAGCACCGTCGTCATGTGGCCCCCAAAACAAAAACAAAAAAAAATTAATTGCGCTTGGCTTTTTGTTTGTAAACCTTTTTTTAAACTGTGCTTGATAACATGGTTCTCGTCATATTGGCCAGCACTGCTGTAGTTGTTTAAGGTAAATTTCGGCTGTGCAATTTTTTTTTTATTTTTTATTATACCACAGTGAAACATACAATTACAAAGGTGTTCATAATTGGTTCTTGGTAATACAGTATACCCGCACCCATCCCTCCACCAGTGCCCCATTTCCACCACCAATGTACCCCACCCCTCCTGCCCACCCCCATGCTGCCTTAATAGCAGGTACCCCAGTTTCCTCTCTTTCTCTCTCTGTCTCTCTCTCTGTCTCTGCATCTCTCTCCCTCTTATTTTACACATTGTGGCTAGCCCTGCAGATATTTAGAGTTTATCACTTAAGTCTCTTTGTGTATATTCAGTGGTGAGTTTTAATCTGCCATTACCATTTCCCACATTTAGTAAAACACTGGTATCTATTTATGTCGTGATTAATGAATGCAGTCATTCTATATCTGTCCTTTTCCTTCTGACTAATTTCACTCAGCATGATAGTCTCCATGTCCATCCATTTGCAGGTAAATTTCATAATTTCATCTTTTCTGACAACGGCTGTGCAATTTTGTGCGTTGACTTTTTTTAGAGCGTAGACGGTCCCGGTCCACGTCCCGGGGAGAGAGAACGTAGACGCCGAGAAAGGTCCCGGTCCAGGGAGAGAGATCGGAGGAGGAGCCGCTCTCGATCCCCACACAGAAGACGCTCCAGGTAAACACAGAAAATTACCTTAAGTGTGATTACAGAAGCCCAGAGAAACTGTTGGTCCATCCTTGAAAAATGTCTGGGGCTTGGCAAGAGTGAAGAAAGCGGTATGTTGTGTTTTGCTTTGGTTTTTAATAACCATTTAGTTGAAACTTGTTGAGATGAGGGGATTTCACACACACCGTGCTCCCACATGTGGAGCCGCTGTGCTCCCCTGGTCAGTGGAACAGGTCGCGGATGTGCGCTCCAGGGTTGTGCTCCTTGGCTTGCGGTGGGAGAACACAGCTCTCCAGGGCAGACGCTATTGAGGCCCCTCAGGGCAGGTTGTGCTTGCTGACGACTCACACGTGTACTGGTACTGGCTGCAAGTCCTCCTAGCTGAAGGACTTCACGCTCTTTTCTGTTTCCCCTTCCCTCCCCTCCCCTCCTCTTTCTCTTCCCCTTCCTCTTCACTCCCCTTCCTTTCCTTTCCCTTTCCCTTTTCCTTTCCCTTTCCCTTCCCTCCTTTCCTTTTCCATTCCTTTCCCTTTCCCTTCCCTCCTTTCCTTTTCCATTCCTTTCCCTTTCCCTTTCCCTCCTTTCCTTTTCCATTCCTTTCCCTTTCACCTTTCTTATTTTCCTTTTCCAACCCTTTCTTTTTCCCTTTCCCTTTCATTTTCCCTTACCCCTTCCCTTCTGCCTCCCCTTCTTTGCTTCCTTTCCTTGGACTCAGGGAACCATACTGAATGCGAGGGATCAAACCTGGGTCAGCAGTTCCTAGACCGTACAGTCGCTTCAGCCCCTCACTCTTCACTGTGGTGCTTGTCAGCGGTCACACCCCTTTTTCATGGTGCTTACACAGTGATGGTGTAAGCACTAGAAATTGCAGTGCCCACGGCAGACTGCAGGACTGAGAGGCTCAAACATCACAGCAGCCAGGGTCTTGCTTGGTGGTTGCATATGGGACGCTGGGGCTTTGAACACATGACAGCGTCTTACAAGGTGGATGCTCTCTAAGCCCTCACTGCTTCAACTGTGGGACATAACCCGATGCATAACTAGCGTGGGGAAACTTGGTTTTTAAGTTTGCAGCTGTCAGAATTAATTCACAGTAACCTGAGTAATGAATCAGAGCATTTCTGGAAGCCCTCCATTCTCTCCTTCAACACATTCCTCAGCTAAGAAATGTGCTGCATTTCTGGGGCTAGGGCGTTAGCCAGTGCGTGGGCATTAGCCTTGCACGGGTTCAATCCCTGGCATCCCATTTGGTCCCCTGAGTACCACCAGGAGTAATTCCTGAGCAAAGAGCCAGGAGTGACACCTGAGAGTTGCCAGGTGTGACCCAAAAAGCAAAAAAAAAAAAAAAAAAGTATTGCATTTCTTAGCCGAAAAGGGGTTTTGAGTGGAAAAAGATTTTTTGTTTTTGTTTTTTTGTTTCATTTTGGCGTGTCACACCCGGCAATGCTCAGGGGTTACTCCTGGCTCTGCACTCAGGAATTACTCCTGGCGGTGCTCAGGGGACCATATGGGAACCCGGGATTGAACCCAGGCCCGCACAGGCCGGCCGCAAGGCAAACGCCCCTACCCATTGGGCTATCGTTCCAGCCCCACTGAGTGGAAAAAAGTTTTAAGAAGCCCCGCTCTAAGTTGCTGCATGATTCCTCAGTGATATTCCTCAAATTCTCATTTTCTTTTTGTTTTTGAGACTGCATCAGTGGTGCCCCTCGAGGTGTTGCAGGTGTAACTGTGGTGCCTGGCTGCATTGGCAGGTGACAGACAGACAGGTTTATCTACACTGCCAGGACTCTGCCCCGTAGGCCCGGGATGGTGGATGATCAGGCATAGGAAAAGACTGGCCTCCTGGGATAAACCCAGAGCCAGGCAAGCTATCCATGGTGTATTCAATATGCCAAAACAGTAATAACAATGAACCTCATTCCCAATGAATGGAAACGTTACTAGTGCTCTCTTGAGCAAATCGATGAACAACAGGAAGACAAGTGACAAGTTGAGTTCTTGAGACTGCATCAGTGGTGCCCAGAGATTCCTGGCTCCATACTCCTGGTGCTGTGCAGTGCTCCTGTCCTCCTTTATACAGAGCGTGTATGCAGCCTGTTGTCTCTCCGGGCAGGAATGTGAGCTTGGAGCCGGAACGATAGCACAGTGGGGAGGGCGTTGCCTTGCATGTGGCCAACCTGGCTTCAATCCCCGCCATCCCATATGGTTCCTCCAAGGAGTAATTCCTGAGTGCAGACCCAGGAGTAACCCCTGAGCATTGTCGGGTGTGACCCAAAAAGGAAAAAATGTGAGCTCTTGGAAGAGCTTTAGAAATAATTGGTACCTTTCTTTTGTGGACTCATAAGCAGGGAGCCCCAGGGGACATGTGATACTCTGCCTAGTGCTGCAGGAGGCCACCGGGACCTCCCCAGTGGTACTTGGGTGACCCTTTAGTGATAAGAATTGGACCAAGGGCCACCTTATGCCTGTCATGTATTCTAGCCTTTTGAGCTATGTCCCTAGTCCAGACTGGAGTCTTAATGCATGTCATTTAGGGCCCTGAGAGGTACAGCACGAAGGGCACTTGCCATGAGTGCCACCCCGGTTCAGTTCCCCAGCACTGTATGGTCCTCTGAGCACCACGAGGAGTGATCCCGAGCTCAGCCAGGAGAAAGCTGTGAGCACAGCCACTTACGCCTGAGGATATACCTCTCCTCCCAAAAACGTGTGAGTTGCTGCTTAGATCAACTTTTGTGTTTTTGTGTAATTGTTAAAAACTGATATTTTTTTTTTACGGACTGGAGAAATAGTACAGGGTTTAGGCACTTTCCTTGTACTTGGCAATTCCCTGATCAGTCCCTGGCACTGTGTATTGCCCCCGAGCACAGATGAGTGCGCCCCAAAACAAGCCACAAAAAACAAAACATTTTTCAACCTTCCAAAGATTTTTTTTTTCCCATCCTAACTATTCAGAGACTGAAGATTGAGACAGAAACGGATTTTTTTTATTCTTAGTACTCAGACCAACTTCCTCATTCTTCTATGGAGAATGAAGTACTAGTTTTCTGCAACCTGGATTTTGTTTGACCTCTTATTTTTCACCCTGTCGAACCAAAACTCTTCAGCGCCACCCTCGAGAACATCATGCAACAATTAGAATGGGAAGGAATGGGAGTGAAGATAGATGGTCGGCAACTACACCACCTCCGCTTCGCTGATGACATCGTTCTAATAACACCAAACATTAGCCAAGCGGCACAAATGCTGGCTGACTTTGACCGAGAATGTGGAAAGGTAGGTCTACAGCTGAATCTGAAGAAAACTATGTTCATGAGAAATGAACTAGTTCCAGAGGCCCCATTCACTCTCAATGGAACAAACATTTCTGAATGCAGCAGTTATGTGTACCTAGGTCGAGAAGTCAGCATGATGAACGACCTAAAACCTGAGCTGCGCAGGAGGAAGAGAGCGGCATGGAATGCCTTCAAAGGCATCGAAGAAATAGCTAAAAGGACAAAGAACCTCCGGCTCCAGGCACATCTCTTTGACTCCACCATTCTCGGTGCATTAACATACGCCTCAGATACCTGGGCCCTACGAAAGCAGAATGAGAATGCTATTCGGGTCTCCCAGAGAGGAATCGAAAGAGCTATGCTTGGAATATCACGCCTCACTCAAGTGAGAGAAGGAATCCAGAGTTCTGACCTCCGTCGCTATTCCAGAATCAGGGATGCTGTCTGATTCTGTTTCGATGTCTGATTCTGTTTTCGATGCCAAGGCATCGAAAATCAGATGGTCTGGACATGTAATGCGATTTGGAGACAACCGCTGGACTAGAGCTGTTACTGACTGGATCCCACGGGATGTCAAAAGATCACATGGCCGCCCACCTACAAGATGGTCAGACTTCCTTGTCAAGACCCTGAAGGAACGATTTGAGGCTCTTCATATTCCTGAATCAACCAGATGCCATTGGGCTACATTGGCACGTGATAGGGGTCCAATGGAAATATTACTGGCGCCCGCTCGAGCAAATCCATGAATAACGGGATTCAAGTGATCAAGTGATCTTATTTTTCAGGCACTATAATGTGTCTGTGCTAACTGACAAAAGTGCAAGAATATCTGTTTCTGACATTTTTTCTTATTAAATATTAGATCCCCAAGACGACATAGATCTACATCTCCTTCCCCTTCCCGACTGAAAGAAAGAAGAGATGATGAAAAGAAAGAAACGAAAGACACAAAGAGCAAAGAACGGCAGATTACTGGTAATGTCATTTGATAGAAGAAAAGTATAGGCTTGTTTAGATAAGTTCGGTCATGGTAAAATTTTTAAGGTTATGGGGCCAGAGCCATAGTCCAGCGGGTAGAGCGTTTGCCTTGCACGCGGCCGGCCCATGCAGGCCCGGGTTCGATCCCGGAATCCCATATGGTCCCCGAGCACCACCAAGAGTAATTCCTGAGTGCAGAGCCAGGAGAAACCCCTGAGCATCGCCGGGTGTGACCCAAAAAAGCAAAAAAAAAAAAAAAAAATTAAAAATTTATGGTTAGGACGTTTTAATATCATTTTTCACAGTTTCATTGTGTATAGTTGAGATTTCATTTTGGTGAATTGCTTATCTACAGTGCTGATGATAGCAAGAACAGTTAAAAACTGAAAAATAATTGGGTAGTATCTTCAAAAGTGGTGTTATGGACAGGTAGTAGAGGTGGTCCTTATGGGCTGTAAGCTTGTTCTTTAAGCAGTTTTTTTTGTGAGGAAGAAGGATAGTACATTTTCTCTTGTATTTTAAGTTAAATTATGTCCAAATTGAAGAGGAACTTTTTTTTCAGTTTTGTATCTTTAGCTAATTAATTGTTTTATATAGTCTCTGCTGATGAAATGGGATTGCATATCTCTTATTCTATCTGAAATGAGAAGTTTTAAGACTTATTTATTTTTGCAGAGGAAGACTTAGAAGGCAAAACTGAAGAAGAAATAGAAATGATGAAATTAATGGGATTCGCCTCCTTTGATTCCACAAAAGTAAGTTAAGGACTGTTAGAATGAACCCATTACAATAGTTTCATTTATATTACTATCACCAGTGATCTCTTCTGTTGACACTCATTTATTTGATTAAAAAAGATAATCTGTGTGAATGACTTGGAGGGCACAGAAAAGGAAGCATGAGCTACCGCTATAATTCAGAAAGTGTTTGCCTGGGATGATGCTTGATAGCTCTTTAAAGGTCAATAAGTTGGGGCCGGAGCGATAGTCCAGCGGGTAGGGCATTTGCCTTGCACGCGGCTGACATGGGTTCAATCCCGGCATCCCATATGGTCCCCGAGCACCACCAGGAGTAATTCCTGAGTGCAGATCCAGTGTGACCCAAAAGTAACCCCTGAGCTTCTCCGAGTGTGACCACAAAAAAAAAAAAAAAAAAAAAAAGTCAATAAGTTAATCAAAACAGTATAAGGAGGGACTGGAGCTATAGCACGGCGGGGAGGGCGTTTGCCTTGCATGTGGCCAACCGGGTTAGATCCCCTGGCATCTCATATGGTCCCCTGAGCACCGCCAGGAGTAATTCCTGAGTACAGAGCCAGGAGTAACCCCTGAGCATTGCCGGGTGTGACCCAAAAAAGCAAAAAAAAAAAAAAAATGTATAGGGAATATGATCATTTGAAGAGGGATGAGGCCATGTAATGCCATGTATGCATAAGAAAACAATTTCTGGGCATTTGGAATTTGGTAAAAGTTCATGCACTAGTATCTACGAAGCTGAAAGCAAAATTAGAGCTATATTATGGGCCATATCTCGTGACAGTGCTTAGGTGTACTCATCCTGGCTCAGAGGCACCAGGTGGTGTCTCGATTGGGTCTGGGGCTTCCGCATGCAAGAGCGTGCACTCCAGCTCTTTCAACTATCTCCCTACCCCTCAGAGACCTCTCGGTCCCTTAGCCAGGTTAAGGGAATTATAATTAATTCACTGTGTATTAAAAAAGGAAGCAGTGATTATTTATTTGTTTATTTAGTGGGATCAGCCTCGTAGGTGCTTAGGGTTTACTCCAGGCTCTGCACTCAGAGATCACTTCTTGCAGGGCTTGAGACCGTGCATGGTTTTGGGAATTGAACCCAGTTTGCAGCGTAAATGCACTGCCTGTTTCACTTTCTAATTCTAAGAAAACTATTAAACTTGTTTTTTTTTTTTTTTTTTTTTTTGGGGGGTCATACCGGTGATGCTCAGGGGTTACTCCTGGCTCTGCACTCAGGAATTCCTGGCAGTGCTCAGGGCACCTTAACCTTAGCGATGCCAGGGATCAAAACCAGGTTGGCCATGTGGAACCAAACGTCGTACCTGCTGTGATATTCTGGTCCCCTTTCATTGAATTTTAAGTCTTTTTTTTTTCTTTGCAAATGGAGATTGAAATTTTTTGAGAAAAATTATCAAAAAGACCAACTTGATCTAATCTTTCATCCTGCGGGGTGGAATAATCTCAAGTATTTAAGATTTTTCTAACTGATGATAGATTATGGTTCATTTTTTGGTAGTTTGAGTTTGTTTTTTTTTTATTTATTTTTTTTTTTGCTTTTTGGGTCACACCCGGCAAGCTCAGGGTTACTCCTGGCTCTGCACTCAGGAATTACTCCGGCGGGCTCGGGGACCATATGGGACGCCGGGACGAACCCGGCTGGCACAGGCCGGCGTGCGCAAGACAACGCCGACCGCTGGCCGCCGCCCGCTTGAGTTTGTTTATTGTGTCTTTTTAGTATATTGTGGTTTAAATTAGTACTTCATCATGAAACTTTTCTCTTAGTGGGGGCGTCCTCCATAGTGGTGCTAAGGGTTCTGGAATCCACTTCCAGATATACTCAAGTCAAGTGGCCCCGATAGTTAACGTTCTGCTAAAAAATTTTCAAGGGCTAGAGAGATAGCACAGTGGGTAGGGTGTTGCTTTGAACGCCGACTGATCCGAGTTCAATCCCCGGCATCCCATATGGTCCCCCAAGTACCGCCATGAATAATTCCTGAGCGCAGAGCCAGGAATAGGCCTCTGAGCATTACAGGTGTGACCCCCCACAAAAAAAAAAGCAAAAAATAAAAAGATAAAAAATAAAAAAAATTTCAAATGAGAGTTCTCTTTATTGTGGTTTATTTTTTGCTTTTTTAATTTCTTTATTTATTTATTTAATTTTTTGCTTTTTGGGTTACATTTAGTGATGCTCAGAGGTTACTCCTGCCTCTTTGCTCAGGAATTACTCCTGACAGTGCTCGGAGGACCATATGGGATACCAGGGATTGAACCTGGGTTGGTTGCGTACAAGGCAAACACCCTACCTGCTGTGCTATCACTCTGGCCCCTTTTTGCTTTTTTTAAATAACAGCATATAACTGACTAATTGAGTTCTTGTTCTCACAATGTTTATGTAGACATTAGTTTTGTAATATAATATAATTTCTATCTCAGCTATTTTTCTTGAACATAATGAATTCTTATTTTTTTCCCAAGAGTATTTTTCTAAGTGGGATTGCATATTTATATATGTGTGTAAATGAAATTAACTTCAAAGGAAAGCAACTGTTGGGCTGGAGAGATAGTATAGTGGTAAGGAATTTGCCTTGCATGCTACTGAGATGGTTTGATCTCCAGCCCCATGTATGGGGCCTCGCTACCAAAAGTGACCCCTGAGCATAGAGCGAAGAGTGAGCCCTGAGCACCGCTAGGTGTGGTCCAAAAACGAAACAACTAAAGCAAAATAAAGCAACTACAAATGAATGTTTTTAGGGGGAATCTTACTAGAATTTTTTTTTCCTCTTGCGTTTGCTTTTACTCATGTTTAATACTATATTTGAAATCCCTGAGGCTTAGATGCCAGAATACAGCCGTATTTTATTTAAGATACTGTCTCTGGGCTCAGAGAGATGGCTCAGAGGTCTGGGTGCATGATGTGCATAGTGGAGCCCTGCACCACTTAGTCTCCCAGGCACCTGGGTCTGGCCCGGAAGCGAACACATAACAACAAAAGTACTTCGGGCTGAACACTCAGGGTTTCTCCTGGCTCTGCACTCAGGAATCACTCCTGGCGGTGCTCAGGGGACCATATGGGATACTGGGGATCGAACCTGGGCCGGCATGGGCCAGCCGCATGCAAGGCAAACGCCCTACCCACTGGGCTATCGCTCCGGCCCCTGGACACATTTTTTTATAAAGGGAAAGTTTGGTTAAAAATTTAAAACCACGAAAATTATCAAGTACCTTAAGAACAGATTGTACCTGTCCCCTTCCCCCTTCCTTCCTTTGTTTCTGCTGTTGCTTCCTTGACCAGGAGTCACATATGCTGTTTGGTGATTGGTGGTGGTGCTCATTCACATGTTTAGTCACAGTATTTGTGCATGTGCTTAACAGAGGTAACACTCTTTCCGTTGTGCTTGCACAATTTCTCATTGTAGTGCTTGCTGAGGGTTGCTGTGGTGCTCACACTGCTTGCAGGGATCAAACTCCTGGTGGAGGTTCTCTCACACTTTGTTTTCTGTGCTTGCTCACACTTGGCCATGGCTAGACATCATCACAGTGCTAGATAGAGGTACCAGAAAACCACCAGAGCTCAAACTCACAGCCCCATTCTTGTAAACACTTTAACAACTGAGCCCCATTTCCCAGACTTTTAAGTGATATCAAGTTTTTTGGTTTTGTTTTGAGGCCACATCTGTGGTACACAGGGATCACTCCTGAAGGCGCTGGGAGGTGGATGGGTGGGTGGGTGTGGAAGGGGTGCCAGGACTGAACCCTGGAGTGCCAGGGTCGCACCCACATTGGCCTTGTGCAATGAAGCACCTTACCCCTTAAATCTCTCCAGCCTTGATAGCAATTTTTTCATGGCATCTTTAAAGATGTAATTTTAGTTCATAGTTCTTAATTTCAGTTTGTGTCTGTAGTCTCAAGCTTGCTTGTATTTTTCAGTTATGTATGTCTTAGGATATATCATTGGTCTGTGGCTTGACCTTTTCCTGTATCATATAGTCATTTATTTTCCCTTCCATTTTAAGATGTTAAGACTACAAAGTTCGGTTATATTTATTAGCAGATAAGTTTCTGTTCCTATAAAAATCGGGCTTTGGTTTTGCTATGTTTATTAGCAGATAGGTTTCTGTTCCTATAAAGGGGGGAGGATGGCTAGCCATATGTAACTCTGTAAATTATTTTCAAAAAATGCATAATTCTTGAGAAATTTAATCTAGTAAAAAAGATCAGCATCATATACTTTTTTTCCTTTTTCTTTTGTTTTAATTTTATTGAAGCACACTGAGTTACACAGTAACAAAGCTGTTCATGATTGGGTTTTAGTCCTACAGTGTTCCCTCACCCATCCCCCAGCGGTGCCCATTTCCCAACACCAGTGTCCCTAGTTTCCTTCCCCACAGCCTACCTTTATGGCAGGCCCTTTCCAAACTCCACCCTTCGCTCCTTTTGTGCATTGTGGTGTAGACTTTTTTCCTAAACCTGTTTTTAAGATCTTTCCTACCTTCTTCTGTTTTCTTGATTTGTTGTTGTTGTTGTTGTTGTTTATTTCACTTGGGGAAGAAGGGATATCCTGGCCATGTTCAGGGGATATCTTGCACTCAGCAATTACTCCTGGCAGTGATTGGAGAACCATACAGGATGTCGGGGATTGAACTTTGGTCAGCTGTGTTGCAGGGCAAGCACTCTTCCTGCCGTACTATCTATCTCTCTAGCCTCCTACCGTCTGCTCTTGATGGAGAGGTGGTACGAGTGTGTAAAGCTCTTGTCTTGCATGCAGCCAACCCCGGTTTGAGCCCTAGACTGTATCTGGTCGCTATAGCACCTATCCCTTAGCACAGAGCCCAGGAGTCAGTCCTGAGCAATGCTGGGTATGGCCAAAAACAAAGAAATACTCAGTACCTCAGTTTATTCAGTAATACCACTCTCCCCCAAAATGTAATGAAAACAGGTACGTCAAAGTAAGATTGGGCCAGAGTGATAGCACAGCACAGTGGCGCCTCCCTGGCAAGTGGCCACCTGATTGAATCCCTGACATCCATGTGGTCCTCCCAGCACCACCAGGTGTATCCCCCAAGCATTGTCAGGTGTGACCCAAAAACAAAGTGAGATCAAAGATAATTGTTTTAGCTCCGCTTTAAATATTTCCCTCAGCCCCCACCTTTGGTGTATTTAGGCCATTTGGGTAAGAATTCCTTTGGGAGAGCTGGAGATAGAGAGCATAGAGCTGTGGCCTTGCGGTGGCCCCTGGTTTAATCCCCAACACTGCATAAAAGTCCCCCAAGTTCTATGAGGAGTGGTAAACCCTGGGTATGTAACGACCTTAAAACCAAAAAAAAAAAAAAAAGTTTGCCCGTATCCATGAGTTATAATATGGTAATTGGAGTGTGTGTGAAGCATTAACTGTTGCAGATGTGACAGCCATATTCCTCCTCTAGGATATGTCTTGTAGGGGAAATGTTTATAGATACCGTGGTAAAACCAGGTAGAGGACAGAGGGTGTGGCAAGGAAAGCACAAACACTCCATGGAGTGAAATGGATACTTCTGGCAACAAGATCATTTGAATCAGACTTTGAGTGATGAATGAGAGCCCTAGTAAAGATTGGAGGCATTGTAAAGGAGGACAGTGGAGAGCAACAGCATGGGCGGTAGGTTAGCCACGACAATTAAGGCACCAGAACTACAGAGGATTTTAAAAATAAAAGACCGTAGTACACCACATATATGTTAGCATCTGATGTTATATTCTGATTCTTAATAGAAAAATCAAAACTGCAAGTCAGTGCCAGAGATTTCAATGGGGACTCTTCTGTCTCTTATGGGAATGCTTGAACCCAGGGCATGGAGTAAACTGTACTGAGTGTTTCTCTAGAGAATACACCCTTCTCGTATTTGTTTCACAGAGTTGGTTTCCCTACGTGCCTTGCCCATAATACACATAGCACAAATATATTTTGACTTGGATATGGTATTAGCTGCCTATTTTATGTATGACTTCAGAGTTGTGAGTGCTTGGAGTTCATGAAATACGTCAGGATCTGGAAATTCTCTTCTCTTGAACTATTAGTTTCAGAAATGATCTTGCCGTTTCGTGTATTTTAGGATCCAACTCTTTGAGATGTTTAAGATAGCATTCTTGGTTTTTATATTTGTTTATTGCTTTTTCACAGGGGAAAAGGTGGATGGCTCTGTAAATGCCTATGCCATCAATGTGTCCCAGAAGAGGAAGTACAGGTATGCACAACCCACCGGCGATACGGATGATGTGCTTGGGAAAGGATTCAGCTTGGGATAATTGTGCTTTTAGGAATGTAGCAGGGGTTTTTGTTTTGTCTTGTTTGTTTTTTAACAGCTAATGTGCTGCCTTTTTTTTAATGCAGTGCTAGAGACCCAGGCCAGGGTTTCCAGTATGCATTCACACTACTGCTGAGCCACACCTCCAGGCTCCATCCCTTGTTTTAGTCTTCTTCGTGTGACCTTGGGGTTGATGTATACATTCCACAAAAAACGTTTTAGTCTAGGATTTGGTTTCACTATAATTAAAAAGTTTAAAAAGTATTTCCAAGGATCTGAGAGAGTACAGTACTTTGCCTGGCATTCTGCTAACCCAAGCCCTAAGCACCACCAGGTGTTGCTCCGAAACTAAAAAAAAGTCTATATATTCAGCTGTAGCTATATTCTGTTAAGTATAGGGGTATTTTATTAATCCACAAAACAAACTAATCCTAAAGCCTCGCTGTGAAACCAAGAAGCTGACTCAAAGAGCAGGAGCTCATGTCATGCGTGCACAAGGCACCCTAAGATTGGTCCCCAGCATTGCATGACCCTTCCTCTGATGAGCACGTCACCCTAGAGACCATGAGTACCACCAGAGAGGCACCAGTCCCAAACACTGCTCAGGAGGTTCCAGTGGCCCCCAGCACAAAACTGAGTCTCAGCACTGGACCACCAGACCGGTACTGCTTGGCCAAATATTGCCAGTAGTGTTCACTGGCTTCCTCGCACAGCTAGATGCCTCTCAAAAAAAAAAAAAAAAAGGGAAACATTTAATTCTTATAAATAGAAAGTAGTCAAACATTGTCTTGACTACCTGCCTCTCTACCTGCAAGAAGCCAGAGGAACCCCCCACACCATGAGGGCTGCCATCTGGACTCTACAGCTCGTCAGAGCTTCACCCAGAAGAAAAGCTGATACTTCCCCATCTCATCAATAAATGCACAAGATGAGAGACTACTACAAGAGTATGCTACCCGACGGCAGAGCCTGGCAAGCTACCCATGTCGTATTTGATATGCCAAATACCAGTAACAATTATAGACCTCATTCCCATGACTTGATGGAATGGTTTGAGGCTCTTCATGTTCCTGGAGCGAGCAGATGCCCTCGGGCTCTACTAGCATGAGACAGGATATATGGAGATGTTACTGGTGCCTGCTCGAGCAAATTGATGATGAACAGGAAGACAGTGATACAGTGACAGTGATGCTGTATTTGAAAATTGCTGTGAGTTGGGCCAGAAATGCAGTAGAAAGAGATACTGAGATAGAGTGCAGAGAGATAGTGAAGATTATGGAGCTTGCTTTGCCTGTGGCTGCAGCCCCTGGTTTGATTCCCTGACTGCTGCTTATCTAGTGGTTGCACTTGATGGTAGTTGACTATTTTGGAAATATTTTCTTAAAATGGGTGTTTATTATTTCATAAATTAAACAACAATTTTCAGGTTTGTTTTTTCCTAGATCTGCTCTAGAAGTCTCGGGCTTCTCAGAGTGAAAGTGAGACTCCTTACTGCACCCTGAATACTCTAAACTTTGCCCCTGGAAAAATTGATGTAATGGGTTGTGAAAGCATATAATTAATGAGAGGAACTCAGAAACTTTCTCTTTAGATTTGCAGTTGAAATACTTAAGAATAATAAATTTTCTCTTTTCCCACAGGCAGTACATGAATCGAAAAGGCGGATTCAACAGACCTTTGGATTTCATTGCATGAGAACTGTTGAAGAGTGATTTCTCCCCCTCACCTTGATCAGAAGAGTGGATTTTGTATTTGTATATGATAGACATGAAAGCAGGATCACAGTCCTTCTGCCTTGTAAAGTAAGAAAATTTTATTTATGATGTGTGTAGTTCACTTACCTCGGCTCAAGAGAAGAAAGGTTAAATACTCCATTTTTTCTTTTAGGAAGTATCTTTGGGGTAATTATCAGGCCCCTTGTTTTGTCCATATTCCTGTGGAAGCTAGACATGTTTTCTTCTTGGATGCTCTTTAGGACTTTTTAAAACTCATAAAAGTAATTTGGATGTAAGTTTCTCAAATAAAGCAATATTTCTACCCTTTTGTATTTGATAAATATTTTTATTATTAAATGAAAGAATCTCCTGCATATTTTTAAATCATAGATTTAAATATTATCCTTAATAGTTTCAAAGGAAAAAGAAAAAGTGAAACTGAAAAGGTGTAACTGGACTTTCATACTTTTTTGTGTTTTTTTTTCCTGTAAGTACTATTGATTTCATCCCTCATCCATTAAAAAGTAATATATAGCCTTACTAGGGAAAAAACAAAGTGGGAGAAACTAAAAAAGAGGGGCCGGCCGCCCCCCCACCCGTCAAGAATAAAAATAAAAAATGAAGAAGAAAAAAAAAGCCAAAGAATCTGTAGAAACTATACCCAGAAATGTTAATATTTGGGGGCCGGAGCGATAGCCCAGCAGGTAGGGCGTTTGCCTTGCAAGTGGCAGGCCTGTGCCGACTTGGGTTCGATCCCTGGCATCCCATATGGTCCCCGAGCACCGCCAGGAGTAATTCCTGAGTGCAGAGCCAGGAGTAACCCCTGAGTGTCGCCGGGTGTGACCCAAAAAAAAAAAAAGAAAAAAAAGAAAGAAAAAAAGAAATGTTAATATTTGAATATTTGATGTTTTTTTCTCTTTGGGGGTACTTTTTTTTTTGCCTGCACTCATGAGATCAGAATATATATTCTGTTCTCTCTTGTAATCATTTCCCTTCTGTGTACTATGAAGGTTTTTTAATACCCCTATTTTTTTGAAATTACACTTTTAGTAGCTACTTGTTTATAATATAATTTATTAACTAATCCTTTATTGGTGAATTTTACCGTCTCTCCAATAACATGCTGTTATAAATTAAAACAGTAGTGCCTGGTACATGTATCTTTTTGTACTTATTTCATTATTCTCCTCGGGTTCAGTTCTCGTACCTTGTTTAGGTGAAAAGAACAGGTTTTTAGGTTTTATTTATGATTATAGCTACTTCATAGCTAGAAAGACACAACCGGCTCTTACCAGTATATTATGTGCAGTCTCATTTCATACTAGTATGCCAAGCCTGGGTATAATAATTTTTTTAAGTTTCAACTCATAATAATGACTTTGTGTGTTTGTTTGTGGACCACTTCCTGCTGTGCTCAGGCAGTCTACTCCTGACTCTGCTCAGGGATCACTCCGGGCAGGGCTCATGGGACATACGGGTGCCGGGGATGGAATCCGCTTGGCCACATGCAAGGCAGGCACCTCACTGTACTCTCTTTCCAGCTCCAATAATGGCACTTTAAACATTTTCATTTTATGAGGAAAGGTGAACACTTAAAAATGATGTTAACTATCTATCTGCTATGAAATGTTAATTCTAAATCTTGGATTCATTTAAGTTTTATCTTACTCAGGACAGCTTTGTATAGTGAAGATAACTACTATTTCCATTAAGTATACATTTTCACTTCATGGGAAGCTTTTGTTTTATAGTGGTTTTACATACATATAAGTATCACTAGGCTTTTATACTTTTTGTGAGTTTCTTCTGTAAGTATCATTGATTCCCTCCCCCCCATTTTTTAAAAGTAATACAGACTTACTAGAAAACAAAAAAGGGGAGAAACTAAAGAGTTTAAAATTTTTTTCATGGAAAAGTGAAAGCTTTTATTTTATAGTGGTTTTGTGGTGTGTGTGTGTGTGTGTGTGTGTGTGTGTATATAAAGTATTAATATTTAAAGTGTCTAAAAAGTACACATCTCTAGAGAGATGTGGGTGACATGTCCTATATATGTTTATATATATTTATATTTACTATAGCAATACATATGTATATGTGTATATATAAACATACATACATACATACATAAATACATACATACATACATGCATGCATACATACATACATATATACATACCATGATACAAATACCCAGAATAAATTCAACACCAAAGGTGTACATTGTATGTTCTTTCATAAATACTCCACTTGAAATAAATATATGGACACATCTGATTATTCAGATACAAGCAAACCTTAAACACTGTACTGCCCTTAGCCTGTGTTCGCACCCCTTTGTAGTATATCAGCTTTCTTGGCAGGCCTCTGCCTGACGTTTGTTCATATGTAACAGAGTTGGAAAGGAGGGGAATAGTCTGTGCTTCTTTTTCTTAATACATGTGATTTTGTAACTTAATTATTTACTTCCCATTACCTTGGAGATACTTTTTTTAAAAAACAAAGTTTGGGAATTCCTTTTTGGTTCGGTTTGTTTTAATTTGGGGCTATACTCAATTGTGCTCAGGGATCACTGATGGCAGGCTCAGGGGACCATATTGAGTGCCAGGGATTGTACCGGGGTGAACTGCATGCCAAGCCAAGCCAACAAACACCCTACCCCCTGTACTATCACTCCAGCAATATGTACACCTGGTTGGAGATACTTTTATACCAATATTTATAACTACCATGACTTTGTAAAAGTAAACTGTTTGTGGAATAGCTAATTTTTGCAAAGCAGTTTTACTTTAATGATTCCCATAATAATTAGAGTGTCCAAAACAGCCACCAAGAGGGGGTTGGATGCTATTGTGGTAAAATTTCCTGTGCTTAATTTTACGCTAAAAAAGAACAAAATCAAGATTGGAATAGATATAAAACAATGACTTTTTGTTTTCCTGCTTATTTGGTCTAGGAGTTAAGCCAGGGCTGGACACTAGGAAGGCAAGTGACCTGCCACGGAACTGCTTTCCTAGCCCCTAGAATAATTTGTTTCAATATAGTGATTAGGAAGTATCAAGCTCAGTTTACAAGTACTGTGTTTTAATTTGTTTTGGAATTCTCAGACACTGAAGGATCATAGTTGTTTTCTTCCCTTGTTCTGAGATCCTCACTGAAAAGGCACATCTCTCAGACTCGCATGGCAGTTAGTGAAATACAACTTAAAAGAACTGCTGCTCACCTGTTGGAGAGCGACAAAATCTGGGAGCAGGGTCAGGGATCCCCTTCTTTCCCAGGGGATCAGCGGCTGGCGGACAGAGAAAGACTTGCGAGTCCAGCAAAGTCTCAAAAGGCTTTACTCACACTTGTTCAGGTATACAACCTGCTAACAGGAAAACCCCAAACTGTAGGTTCCTAGCTGGGCCCCTGCCACATGTAGGCTTAGAATCCTAGGCCAAGATGGCCACTACCACGTGCTAAGGCCCAACAGGGCCAGAGAAGGAGAGCAGAGGCAGAGGGTGAAGAGGAAGAGGGAGGGGTAGGGCTACTGTTTTTATATCCTTTCAGCCCTGACCGCCCACATCAACAACAGATAGCAGTTAAGGCCAATCCCTTCAGGTGCCTCTCCCAGGACCTCGCCTAGTCCCATTGAAATGTTCTATTGCCCCAACCAAGATCTGTCCTTGAAGCTTCCCTGCCGGCCCTATGCAGAGTGGGGGAAGGGCATGTATCTGTACCATGCATAGTCTACAGCCAGGTGTATATTTCTCCAAGCCTTCACAAGATCCTTGTCTTTACTTCATAGTTGTTTTGATATTAGCCTTTAGGCTTATTAGAGAGCCATGCTTGCTTGCTTGTAGGTAAACAGCATTTCTGTCTGATCTAATTATAACTATATTATACTTAGAGATCCAGCGTAGCCAGGTAAGAGTACTGGTAAGATTTTATCTAGTCCCTCGATGATTGTGGCAGCCTGAGAGAAAAGATTAATACCAGCTAACGTAGAATATTTTGCCACATAGAGTCACAGATCCAAAAAGTGACCTGCAGGAGGTAACTCCAGGCAAGATGCAGGGGCTCTATGCAACAGTGTACTGTGCAATAGTGTACTTGCCTAGTGTTTAAAATCTCAGAAGCTGGAGGTTGGGTCTTAGCTCCTAAAAGATGCGGTACAGAGACCTGACGTCTTAGACCTTTGTACTCTTCCTTTCTTTCCATTCCTCCACCCCACCCCCTTTCGTGCCCACACCTGGTAGTATTCTGGGCTTGCTCCTAGCTCTGCACTCAGGAAATTACTCGTAACAGGGCACAGGGACCTTACGCAGTACCAGGAATCCACCTAGGGTAGGCTGTATGTAAGGCAAGCACCTCACCCACCAAATACACTGTCGCTTTGGCCTCTACTCCATTTTTAACATGGTCTTTGTATTTTCCAGCTCCGTTCGTTTTGTTGATGTCTGCTCAAAAGATAAAACTATTGTCTGACTATGTTTATGTTATTAAACATAGTTTAAAATTCTGAGGGGGAGGGTGTGTGTGTGTGTGTGTGTGTGCCTGTCTTTGTGTGTCTTTCTTTATGGACCACACCTGGGCATGCTCAGTGTTACTCTTGGCTCTGCACTCAGGAATTAGTCCTGGCAGTGCTCGGGGACCTTGGGATGCGGGGATTGATCTAGGTCTGTCACATGCAAGGCAAGTGCCTTACCCGCTGTACTATGGCTCCCGCCCTAGACATTAAATTCTTTTCAAACATCCTAAGTGTTTTGTTTCAGCAGTTGTGCCTATCATTCAGTGTTTATTTAATGCCTTTGAAGCATCTGGGACTGGAATCGAAACTTCTACTTTGTTTCAGAATTTTCAGTTCTTCGCTTCTGAACCCATACTTTTTTGGAATAATGAAATTTTGCTGAAAGGGAAGCGAGAAAGAAAGTTAACACATTTCAGAGTGAATGCAGCCTTTCCCAAGAGGGTGGGAAACCCACGACATGAAATAAAGAAATTGCACCCCAAGAGGGATGCTGGTGATTACAAACGCAGTGTACCAAAACCTGTCCTTTCAGGCCTAACTCGTCATTTATGTACAGTTACTTAAAATAATTTCTAGGGGCCAAAGAGTGTACAGCAGGTACGACACTTGCCCTGCACGTGGCCAACTGGGATTCAGACCCCAGCATCCCCCGTGGTCGCCATAGCACTGTCAGGAGCAACTCCAGACGATTGCTGGGTGTGGCCCGAACCCACTGCCCAGGAAAACAAAATTCTTTTCTCCTTAGTAAAACGAAACCAAACCTTTGTTTCACGCGTACTACTTGGTATCCAGCAGGTGGCAGCAAATACCCTTGACTTCATGGTACTAATTCCTCGTCTGTTGACTAGTCGACCATTTCTACCGCGGACAGGGAACAGAAGGGATCCATTCTTTCTAGTTCTCTGAGTGTTATATAACTTAGAATTTTTGTTTGAATTTTAAGAATAGACCTGTTGGCATTTAATTGCCCGTATACTTCTGGTTCAGGATTCAGTCTTTCTTTTAGAAGAATTTCTATTTTCCAATCTTTTTTTTTTTCCCGGTCAGAGTGATTCCTAGAGAAGAATGACTAAAATAAAACTGGATTTAAAAATAAAAAAGAGGGACTGGCGCTGTAGCACAGCGGATAGGGCGTGCTTGCATGCGGCTGACCTGGGTTCCCAGCATCCCATATGGTACCTGAGCACCGCCAGGAGGAATTCCTGAGCAAAAGCAAAATAATAATAATAATAATAATAATAATAATAATAAAAAGTTGATAGTACAGGGGGTCAGGTACTTGCCTTGCAAGTGACAAACCGTAGTATAATTCCCCAAAATCCCATATGGTCCCCCAAACACTGCAAGGAGTAGTTCTTGAGTTCAGAGGCAGGAATAACCCCTGGGCATGGCCCCCAAAATATAATAATAACAATAATAAAAATAGGGCCAGAGAGATAGTAGAGAGGACTGAGCACTTCCCTTGCCTGCAGCCAGCCTTGGTTCCGTTCCAGGCCCCCTCGTGGACCCCGTGCACTACCAGGAGTGATCCCAGAGCAGAGTCAGGAACAATTGCTGAGCACCACCGGATGTGCCCCTCCCCCAAAACAAAAAAACACAGGGAAAGCGAAAATAGAAAAGCATACAACTTTTTGCTTTTAAGATAAGATAACTTGGTATTTCAGCAAAAATTCATTTTACTGTGATTTTAAAGTTTGTTTTACAAATAAATTCTATTTAAAAATACTCTTGCGGGGCTGAAAAGATATCTGTGGATGAGCACGTACTTTATTTATGGAAGCCCGGGTTCCTTCCCAACACTGCATGTGCCCTCAGCACTTCCTAGAGTGAATCCCCAGACAGAGTATCCCCTGAGCACTGTTGGAGGTGCCCAAAACACACACATGCGCGCACACACAAACACACGCATTCTTTTGTTTTATCCCATTCTCATTTCCAATTTTTTGTGTTCTTGAAAATCTTTACCTTTGTATATTTTCATAAAGAGTTTGTTTTGTTTGGGGACCACATCCAGCAATTCTTAGGACTTACTTCTGGCTCTTTTCTCAGTAATTAATCCTGGCAGTGTTTGGGGACCCATATGGGATGCTTGGGATTGAACCTAGGTTGGCTGCATACGAGGCAAGCACCCTGGCTGCTGTACTATATCACTCTGGTCCCCAAGAGTCAGCTTTCACCTAGCACAGAGCCAGGAGGAAGCCTGAGCATCACCAGATACAGCCCCAAAATCAGAAAAACAAACAAAAAATCCTGATTTAATAAACAAGATATTTCTATTCGGCCAGGCCTGGTTTACTACCTTTATTCTGCGTGGAAACTTTGCTTTTTTTTTTTTTTTTTAATTTTCCCTCCTTTTTACTGAGATGAACTAGGTGTTGCACATTATTCCCCAAAGATCGCACTCCTTGAATTGCTTGTCCAGGGCGTCTTAGTTGAGACACTCGTTCTGGTTGTAAACTCCAGAGGTCGCTGTAGTGCCTGTATAGGTGTTACGAGGTCACACTTGCTGCTCTTGGAGCACGCAAGGGGTTCACACATACCTGGCTCTTGTGCACTGGAAAAAAAAAATGCTTGTAGCCAGGGAATCACAGATAGCAGAGCTCTGGGCTACTGGGGGGAGAGGAGGAGGGGGAAGTGCTTGAACTATTTACTGGTTGTCACCCATTAAGGACCATTAAGTGTGTGTTTCTGTCACAAGTACCCTCAAATATCCACCCCATGCCCCAACTGTTGTGTGCTTTGTGATTCAGTTTGCAAATTTATTCTCTGTCTTGTCCTGAGAACTGTAAGTGAGAGCAAGGCGAGCAGTGATAGCATCCATGGCTTGTGGATGCACCAGACCCTGATTCTGTCCTTCCTGATTTAAGCTATGGCCAAGAAGTCACTTCCCTTCCCTGGACCCGTTACCACACCAGCAAAATGGAGACATTTCATAGGGGCCAGAAAGAGATAAAGGGGTAAAGGCATGGATGTGCCTTGCACATGGCAGCTTGATCACCAGCACCACGAGGAGTGACCCCTGAGCACTGCTGGGTGTGACCCCCAAATTTAGAAAAAGTAGGTAGCTAATGAAGTTATATTGAGGGATTGGTGAATGTAGGTGAGCTATTTTCATATACTGCCAACACTTTTTTTTTTCTTTTTTGGGTCACACCCGGCAATGCTCAGGGGTTACTCCTGGTTCTGCACTCAGGAATCACTCCTGGTGGTGCTGGGGGCCGTATGGGATGCCGGGGTTGAACCCTGTCAGCCACACACAAGGCAGTCGCCCTACCTGCTCTGCCATCCCTCTGGCCCCAGGACACTTTAAAGTCTTGTTATTAAATATGTTCATGCTTTTACTCTTTTCTATATTCGGAACTTGAATTCACCAAGATTTTATTGTAAAAATGGATATGTCATATAAATGTAAAGGGGCTCAAAATAGTTTTCATCTCAGAAAGCTCTGTATAATCCCTAAAGTTTAGTTCTCCTTTCATTAATATTGGTCCAACATAGTCTTACTAAGCAGGATGTTAAGTTTCTTCTGCGATTGAGGAGGAAATGGGAGGGAGAAATGATTCAGTGGCTGGCACGGATGGCATGCACAGGCCGTGGGCTTTGATGCCCATCACTGCCCGCTTCGCCCCGTCCCTCCTGCACCCCGGGTGACGCTCTAGGTAGCACCAGGCTGAGGATCACTTTGGAGTGACCCCTGGAGGCCCCCTGAGCACGGCTTGGGAAAGAGGGGAGGGGAAGGAAAGACCCTGATAGATTCTTGGGTCAAAGAACCTCAGGGTCCGTGTCATTCTGTAGGTCCAGGGAGTTTCTGAGCCTTTAAGACCTACTGACCGAAGGGAGCTGGGACGCCCGACCGGGAGCGGTGGGGAGAGCCACCGGGGAGGAGGAGCTGAGCGCCCAGAAACCCTTGGGCAGGGGCCAGGCTCCCCCTCCAGCCGCGCAGCCACGTGGCGGCCACTCTCCCCTTCAGGGGCATTTTTGGAGCTGGGTCGCCCACGGCCCGGGAACCGGGAAAAAGTGGCGTGGTGGTGAAACGCGGGACTCCGACCCGAACCGGGCGGGACAGAGGACCCAGGTGACGCGCTGTGCCAGTCTTCTTGCTCGAGGGACGTCTGACAGGTGCCCGGAACTTTTCCCGGGGACAGGTCCCGGCAACAGGTCTGACGCGGAGCCGGGAGGGGGCCGGGCGGGGCCCAGCTCCGGGACGGCCGGTGAATCAGGGCGCCGCGGGGCGGCCCGGCGCCGGGTCAGCCCCTGCAGCCAATGCCAGATGTGGGGAGGAGGACCCGGGCCGCTGACCACCAGCCACTCGGGGCTCGCCCGGCCAGAGAAGGGTGACGTCACCGCGGCTGGGAGGTTTCTGAAGGCTTCACCAATGAGAGGCTGGCGAAGTGGCTGCTTTTTGTAGCCGTCGGCCAATACTCACAAAGCAAAAGGGGGCTCGGTTGTCGGTATGGAACCAATGGAAAACTGGGAGGGAGCACGAGGCGGAGTTGCGAATCCTGTCGCCAATTGGAGAGAGGGGTGGAGCCCGGGCCTTGTCAAGCGTGACCAACCAACGAGAGGAGCGGACTCGGGGGGCGGGGCCTGGATGTCTTCCCCCAATAGGACAAGTTTGGGGGGCGGGGCATGTTGGGGGTGCCCAATGAGGAGCGAAGCCGAAGCGGGCCTGTCAAGAGAAGGGGCTGGGGCGGGGGATGGTGAGTCGGGGATAAACACTCCGCGGCGGTGGCGGCTGCTGCTCTTCTCCGGGTTCTGTCACGGTGTCGGCGGTGCCCAGCTCACCGGCCCCCTCCCCCTTCTGGAGAGCGTGGTCTCCCGAGAAGCTTCTTCAAACCCTGCTCTGCGGGGTCCACAGCTGGGCGCGGGTGTCCGGCGGAGGCAGCGAGTTCGTGGGCTGTGGGGGGTTGGTCCCGTGGCTCCGGCCCCCGGTGCAGAATGGCGGCGGCGGTTCGGATGAACATCCAGATGCTGCTGGAGGCGGCTGACTACCTGGAGCGACGGGAAAGAGGTGCACGGGGATGGGAAGGGTCCGGCCCGAGTCCGGCCCGGGATCTGTGAGGGGGCCCGGCTGTGGGGTCCCGGCACCGAGCCGCTCCGGGGTGGTTGGAGGCGCAGGGAGTGCGATCGCGAGCGCTCCAACCCCTCCAGCTCTCCCCACGCGCGGTCGGGAGACCGTCGCTGCCCCCAAGGCAGTGAATGGGGGCGGGAAGGGGGCTCCTGTCCTCGGAGGTCCCGAGCGCCGCTGCCTCCGCGCCCCGTCGCAAGAGGGCGCCCAGGGGCGCCCTCGGTCAGGTCTTTGGTTTGCTCCTCCCTGGTGGCTCAGCTCACTGTCCCCCGTCAGCCTCCGTGTGTTGGCCCCGCACCTCCGCCCCCTTGCCACGCACCCCCACTCCCCAACCTGCTGGACCTTGCTGATGGGAACCCCGGGGCCAGGAGCTCAGCGACTTGCGCTGCCCCCTCAACAATGAGCAGCTGGAATGCGCTCTGCACCTGCTCGAATTGAAGGCAGCCACACGGTTTTAAAAAAGGAAACAGTTCTAAGAATTCCACCTTGCCTCATCTCATTATTCCCACAGCCGGCTTTTCATGAAAAATAAATAAAATGTCAAAGGGGAATGCTGTGTTGGGGAGAGCGCATTGAACGTTCCGGGCTCATTCATTAACTGGATCCTCCGGTTTTCTAGAAGCTGAACATGGTTATGCCTCCATGTTACCGTACAATAACAAGGAAAGAGATGCCTTAAAGCAGAGGAGCAAGTCCAAGAAGAGTAACAGCAGTAGCAGGTAATTTGGTAAATATATTGTTTAATAGATTATACTGTCGCCCATCTAAACTGCAGAATGGAAGTTGCCTTTTGTGCGTCTAACCCTGGCAGTACATAAAAGTGGCAGTCACGAATCAGTCAAGTACTCGTGGTCCTAAGCCATGGAATAAATCTGCTCTTCTCTCTGGGATGAGGGGGACTTAACTAGAAAATGTAAATGTAAATGCCTCACATTTCTGTTAACTCAATTTATTTAAATTTTGCTTTTCTTCCCTTTGGAACAAAAGTCTGAAATCTCCCAGTGAAATTGGCAACACTGGTAATACTTTGCCCTCAGAAATCGATATTTTGAAAGTACTGACCCCTTGATGGGGTGAGATTGGTAACAATGTACACATTTAGAGGTGTGAATCTAAAGCGGTGAAATTCTATATTATAAACCAATATGTCCATGAAAAATTTTAAGACAAGTTTCCTATAATCAGTCAACAGTGTTATGTTCTATTTTTTCACTTTTCATGGCGAAAAATTGATAAGCATGTCAAAGTATTAACTTGGCATAGGTACTAAGATTTAATATATGACAGGTAAGTTAAATACACTGGTTTCTCTGATAATCTAATTTTGTCACATGATTGAGGTCTAAAACTACCTATTTGGTGATGAAGAAATGTAATATATTAGCATCTAAAAGTCTATGGCTCTTAAAATCTGTGATTCTCACTGTGAAATATTTGGTTAAAGACCAGTGAAATCACATATTAAAAGTCTGTATATAGTTCTTGATACAAATGAATGTGCCATTAATGCAGTTATCCCTTTACCCTCACTCTTGCCTTTAAAGTATGTGAACTCAAATTTTCCCGAGAGATAACTTAAAGAACTGAACACATGCTTTGCATGTGGTAGACCTGGGCTCAGTGGTCCACCAGGGCCCCCTAACTCCAAGCTGGGAGCAACCTCTGAGCAATACCAAGTGTGGCCCCAAAATACAAAACAACAGAATAGGAGGTATGTTTTCTTCATGTCCATTCAGTTATGCCTTTTGTTGCAATAAATCAGAACTATCGACATCTTCCTTACTTGTTTAGAATTCTTGTCCCACTCTGACCTCATGAATGACTTCCTGCAATTAGCTTTGTAGCCTCTGGATGCCCAGAAGTTCCCTGTTAAACCAACTCTTGCACTTGCCGGCTCTTCTGGCTTTGGTTCATTCCATTGTCCTTAAAATTAGTAGAAGCATGGGTGAGCAGCAGCACACGTGTGCCGCACGCCTGAATTGGGAGACATGTGAAGAATGAACCTGCTAATTAATCTCAGTGATTTTCCCTTTCCCTCCCATCTTTCCCATTAACTGAAGGTGTAGCCAATTGTTCTGTGCCCTTTAAGAAGGATGTTAATATTCCCTCGTATTATGCAATAATGTAAAACAATTAAGCTGTGTTGCATTTTGTTACAGTGCTAATATTTTAAAATTTTGTTTGGAAGAACACTGAGGCCTTTGTTTGCTTTTTTTTTTTCAAAAGTGTTGTCCATTTGCTGCTTTTAATCTTGTCCAGTCATGATTTGAAAGGAGTTAACCACATTAATAGTCCAGGATTAATTCTTCAGCATTTTGTTTATAAATGTTTTAAACTTTCACAGAAAGTTAAAACTCACTAAAAGTGAGTGTTGGGGGTTGGAGAGCAGTTCAGTGGTGGGGGAGAGGAAAAGCAAGAAATGTCGGAAGAGAAATGGCTTAGTTCCAAAATGGCCACTATCCCGGGGTGACTGGAAAAGAAAAATAATGCTGGTTGAGAATTTCAAGCCAAGGAACGGATTATTTCTCTTCTCCTTAATATCCAGTATTATTCCTGAAAAACATGGCTGCAACCCTGAATGTTTAGAAGAGCTTTGCTAATGGGTTTGGTTTGCTTTCCATGATGAGAGTCAAGAAGGCCATGTCAGTTGTCCATATTCTTGACTAATAGCAAATTAATGTAATTTCACCAGTGGTGCAAGCATCTGTGAGAGACCGTGATTAAACCTTACCAAGAAAACATGTGAAGCAAGAGCAGGTTGTATTGTTTCAGTGTGATCACTTTAATCATGACCTGTTTAGAGTAACCCTTGCCTGGACACTGGGACATCTGTCCAGAGAATGCAGTTTGACCCCTTTATTTGAATTAGACGTGTACCCAAGGCCATGTCTGCTCAGGATTTTGAACTGAGTTAAGGACTAGGGAGAGATTACTGGTGGTTTATGTAATCACTGGATAACAACTTATTCTTGTTCATTCCGGTTGAAATGCTATATGTCTTGGCTTGTGGAAACTAGGGGGTTACTTTTCCTTTGACTGTTTAAAAAAAAATCAGCCAATGTCAAACTAATTGAGTATAAAAAATGCAGAATTTAATCAACCTTTTTTTAGTTACCTGTTTTAAAAAACAATAGATACAAAGGAAATTGTGAGTATTGATTGCTGTAGAATCATTTACAGTACAGGAATACAGGGAGTTGGTCTTTTTCTTTTCCTGCTGATTTTTAAAATCACTTAATAAATACTCAGAATTGGAACCTGGAACTTTTAAAAGTGCATGTTATTAAAGGTAGAACAGGCTTTGGCACTTGTCTGAAAGAGGAAGTTCAGGAATTGCCACCCAGCTCTTTTATGAGACAGTGGCTCTGTAACCGACCTCACACAGGGAGTCTTTTGAACCCAAGGACTTTTCCCATTCTTTACACTCTGTGGTGTGGCTTAGTTGTGTTTTTGTTAGAATAGATTTGTAAGTGGTGACATTTGACTTTCATCAGTAGTTTAGAGTTAGCAACTCTTTTCAGTGATCACACATAAAATAATTTTGTCCCAAGATATCTATGTATTCTTATAAAGCTCTAATTAAAATGCAAAAGTTGGCAGGCAATCTTTGAACTGATCAGTTTTGAAAGCCTTTTTATTAAAGATAAACTGTTTCAGTAAACCCAGTGCACTTCACTAATATCCTAGCCATTAGGCTCAAGCCCCCTTGTAAGAAAAAACCCTCTGTGCTACACTTAATCAAATGAAATCCGTTGTTTCCAAGATTATTGTTCACAATAATCTTGTGAAGGGAGTATGCTTATAAGGAATTTGTTAAAACTCTTTCCATGAGGATTCAGAAATTTTTTATCAAAGAATCTAGAAGCTTGGTAAGAATAGCCAGCATGCTCTTCCTTACCGTACTCAAGACCATGTTCTTCGCACACCTCCTTCTGCAGGGCGTCCTTCTTCACAGCTGAACAGGGAGGTCTTGACCAGCTGCTGTCATAGACGTTCATCCATTTCAAAAAATCTGTCAGACTTTGAACTTGTTATTCCCTGTTAAAACCAAAATGCCACGTGCTTTAAAGCCAAAGGTTTGCAGTACAGACCGAATTCTTGTTAACTGTGATATCCTGCTCGCAACTGCAGGAAGTAAACCTCCAGAAAAATGTAACTGAAAAATGCTGAGGGATAACCAGGTGATGATTCACTTTTAAAGCTTTTAAGTTAACTAACTTTAGCCACATATCCTTTATCTAGTAAACAAATATTCTAAATCTTTGATTACTGTCATTAATTTGTTTGCTCACTCTCCCTTCTTCATCCTCCCTACACACACACACACACACACACAGATCTCTCGTGGTGACTGAACCTCAGTGGTAGTGCTCCTGATGTAAAGGAGGGTCTGAACATTCACTGGAGTTCCTCCATGATTACTGTGAAAATTTGCTTCCCTAGGCCAACAGGGTTCTGATAATGGCCCCACAGAATTCATGGCCTCCATTAGGGCCTAATTCCCGTAGTGGTTAGATTCTAAAGAATTTCCACTGGAAAAATCAAAATTTGACTTTGTTGTGTTAGAAGATTCCTCAGGTTTATTTTTCAGTGGTTGGGAAGGAGCTGAGTGAGGAGACACTGATGGCCACGTTGACTGGCTTCTTGTAACTTTTGTAGAATCCTGTCCATAAATTCCTAGACCAGACCTTATATTCAAGGCCAGCTATAAACACACTAATAATATGATTTCACATCTACCACAGCTTTCATCCAAAGCTCTCTAATCATCCTGCGCCCTCATTGATCCATGCTTGTTCCATAAAGAATTAGCAATGATTTTTATTCCCATTTTACAGAAGGGTTAGCCAAGGACAAGGGTAGTAAAACATTTTATTTTTTTCCACCATACCAGTCAGTGTGGACAGTGTTTTGTCTTTAAGTTGAACTGAGTTTTGAAAGTTCCTTTCTAAAATTGTCTTGTAGGTTTCAACAGTTGCATTTTCAGAAGTAAATGGAGTAAACTTACTGTGAAGTAATTAGCATGATAAACTGCTGCAGGGAGTGGACAGACTGAAGGAAGTGGGAGGTTATTTTAACTATTTTAAGCCATATCCTAGAGTCAAACAGCTTAGCATAAAACTTTGCTGTATTGGGGGCCAGAGTGATAGCACAACGGGTAGGGCGTTTGCCTTGCGCACAGCCAACCTGGGTTCAATCCCCACCTTCCCATATGGTCGGTCCCCTGAGCACTGCCAGGAATGATTCCTTGAGTGCAGAGCTCAGGTTAACCCCTGAGCATTGCCAAGTCTGACCCAAAAAAAAAAAAAAAAAGCACTTTGCTGTCTACCAAACTGGTAAACACCTGGAGGGCTAGAGTGAGGCTGGCACCTGCAGTGTCCGCCTCCACCTAAAGGAAGCTCTGTGATGCTACGGAACCGTAATCCGCATCGTGCTGTGTGGCTGCTCTTTTTTATAGATTCTTTTCATTTTCTTGCTTAAAATGGATTACTTTTCTACTAAGCAATGCATGCCTCTTCGTTACTTCTTCTCAAGCTATGTTTTAAATAGTTACACTTCTCTAACTT
This sequence comes from Cryptotis parvus, assembly GCA_021461705.1. Lineage (NCBI taxonomy): Eukaryota > Metazoa > Chordata > Mammalia > Eulipotyphla > Soricidae > Cryptotis > Cryptotis parvus. The sequence continues at coordinate 61,507 of JAJIBD010027326.1, forward strand.
TCGGATGGACTAATTTATTCAATAGAGTGGACCAATTTATTCAATAGAGCTCATTGATATTTTTTGCCTTCCTCTCTTACCTACTTTGGATACAAAGTTAGAAATAATTGTTTAGGGTTAAAGTGGTTCTTGAAGACAAAAATAATCTTTTTTTTTTTCCTTTCAGATCAATTCACAATGAAATGGAAAAGAATCGGTGAGTTGGTGGCTTGGAGGGTGGCCCGGAGGTGTCTGATGTTTTATATGTTTATTACCTTGTGACTTGGTTGCTCTTCTTGACTCTTTCCACAAGTAGCACCAGATGATTTAAGAATTCTCTCAGTGCTCTGTAAGCATCATTGCCGCCATGGCCGTCACTTTGTAGTTGCAGAGCTCTCCAGTTCCTATAGCCTCACCTATGGCCTCACCCCTAAAGCCTGCTCCTCCTGCAGGTGTCTCTCTGTCCCCTGGTCCAAGCATTTAAGTTCTCAGGCAATGCTTACGTGGCTTTATTTTAATTGCACATCACTGAATATATTTGGCAGCGCTGTCCTGTCATGTATCCACAGTCATGTACACGCACACAAGCCGAAGTCAGTGTATAAATTTGCAATTTAATTCTCCAAGACTCTCAGAATTGCAGGGAATAGATACAGGGCAGACATCAGAGATGGTGACCCCTAGCAGAGGCCTAGCACCAAGCTGCATTCGTTCTGGTGGAAATCTAGTTGAGGTCTCTCAACTGCATTAACTCTTTCTCCTTATTCAAACTTGTTTCAAGGCCGGTTTGCCCCGCCTTCAGTGATGTACCTTAGTGCTTGTCAACTCAGGGTGCACATTAGAGCTGCTTGCAAAACCTTTCATTGTTTTATTTTAAAAGAAGAGTCCCATGGTCTGCATGATCGTAGATCCTCACAGTAGATCGTGCTTTTGTGCCCAAGGAGAAGGGCTTTTCTTCGGTGTCTCCCTCCCCATGGCAGGGGGCTTCACCCACTCCCTGCTTGCCTCACAGGGCTGCTCGCCCCACCAAGAACCTTCAGAAGCCTTATCATTTTTTTTTTTTTTTTGCTTTTTTGGGTCACGCCCGGCGATGCTCAGGGGTTACTCCTGGCTCTGCACTCAGGAATTACTCCTGGCGGTGCTCGGGGGACCATATGGGATGCCGGGGATCGAACCCAGGCCGGCACAGGCCGGCCGCGTGCAAGGCCAAACGCCCTACCCGCTGGGCTATCGCTCCAGCCCCAAATTATTATTATTTTTTTTTTGCTTTTTGGGACACACCCGGCGATGTTCAGGGGTTTTTCCTGGCTCTGCACTCAGGAATTTACTCCTGGTGGTGCTCAGGACACCATATGGGATGCCGGGGATCGAACCCGCGGCTGGCATGGGTCGGCGCGCATGCAAGGCAAATGCCCTACCTGCTGGGCTATCACTCCGGCCCGATATTTTAATTCTTAGCTGGGTGCAGGGTACACAGGGCTTGTTTCTCATATTTATCCTCATATCACTAACCTTTATGTTAACACTGTTTATTCATCATAAAAGAGTTTTAAAATTACAAAAAATAATATTTCTGTGTTAAATGCCTCATTTAATGCAGAAACAGACTGGGGAGATAGTACAGTGTGGGGGGGGTGCTTGCCTTGCTCATGCCTGACTCAGCCTGATCCTTAACACCCGTATGGTCCCTCTTACCTGCCAGGAACGATCCCTGAGTACCACCAGATGTGGCCCAGAACATAAACAAATAAATGGAAATTAATTTTTTAAAAAAAACACCTTATCTGTGAATATTTTGGGGAGAAAAAATTTATTTCTGCTGATTTTATAAAATAACCATAGAAAATTTCAGGTGTACAAAAGTGGTATAAATAATGTAATCAACTTTAGCTCTCCCATTATCCACCACCCAGCTTCAGGAGTTATCAATATTCCCCAGACTTATATAATCAAAACTAGCCCTCTCCGATATGTTCTTTAAAGCAAAATCAATCTCTAGGAAATACTTTTTAAAAATTATAAAATCCATGTTTTTATCATGCTGAAAAAGAATTAATGATAATTCTCTGTAAGGTTTTAAAATACTCTTACAGGAGGGGTTAAGTATTTGCCTTGAACTGTCAAAAGTGATCCCTGACCACAGAGCCAAGAGTGATCCCTGGGCACTGCAGGTGTGGCCCAGAAAACAAACAAACAAAAATACCCATAACTCATCCCTTGCCATTTTTATTTAGTTGGTTTGGGCTGAGATTCTGCACTAGAATGCTCCTTCTCTGTCTGTGCTCCCTCCTTCCCTCCTTCCGGGTAGGGGTGGTATCTGCTTCGCCCACAGTGCCAGGGGTAAACCTGGGCCACCCAGAGTTGCTCAGGGGCTTCAGGGCCACACCCTGCCGTGCTATGCGGGTAAATGCCTTAACTCCTTGTGCTATCTCTCCAGCCCCTGCGCTGGAATTTTTTTTTTTTTGAAATGTTCTGAGGTGATGCAGGCAAGCCCAAGAGCCATTGAACAAGTTCTTCTCTTTTTTTTTTTTTTTTTTTTTTTGGGTCACACCCGGCGATGCTCAGGGGTTACTCCTGGCTCTGCACTCAGGGAATTACTCCTGGCGGTGCTCAGGGGACCATATGGGATGCCGGGATTCGAATCCGGGCTGGCACAGGCCGCCGCATGCAAGGCAAACGCCCTACCCGCTGGGCTATCGCTCCGGCCCCATGAACAAGCCTCTTTCTGGTCTCGGAATTCCCATCAGTTTGAAATACAGGCTGCCCATCCAGACTCAGCCTTCCTGCATGGACAAGAGGATGCTGAATGATAGTATCATAAATCTCTGGGTTTTCTTTCATGCAAACATTCTTTGAAGATGGAACCTGATTCTGAAAGAGTAGATGGGATCCTCACTATGAAAGAGAATTTCAGAACAGGGCAAGCATTTAGCACATGCGCTCAGAGAGAGAGAGAGAAACAGAGAGAGACAGAGAGGAGGGAGAAAGAGGAAGAATAGGAGAGATGGCGGAGTGTGGTTACATCTGTTGATTTTGTCTTTTGTTTATTAATGCAGATACTTAGGCATTATCTACAATATTTTTCTAACAAATTCAGCATTACCTTTTTGAATAAAACATATCTTCAGATTTTTTGCGATCTGTTCAGATTTTCTTTTAAATTTTAAACATTCTTCATTCCTCACTCTTATTAAATTATGTATTTGTAGGATTTATCTAGTGCATGTAAATTTTTAGGTATATTTAAAGTTATTTGTAATATTAATTTCTAATTTATGGAGCGAAAGTACAACAGGGAGGGCGTTTGCCTTGCATGCCAACCCAGGTTTGATCCCAGCATCCCATATGGTCCCCGAGCACTGCCAGGAGTAATTCCTGAGTGCAGAGCCAGGAGTAAGACCTGAGAATTGCCAGATGTGGCCCAAAAAAGGAAAAAAATATCTACTTTATATACCTGCTTTGAAAAGCTACCATTTTGATTGGACCAGAGCGATAGCACAGCAGGGAGGGCATTTGCCTTATTCGTGTCCCACCGGGTTCGATCCCAGGCATCCCATATGGTTCCCAGCTCCGCCAGGAGTAATTCCTGAGCGAAGAGCCAGGAGTAACCCCTGAGCATCACCGGGTGTGACCCAGAAAGCAAAAAAAAAAAAAAGAGAGAGAGAGAGAGAAAGAAAAGATATACTACTTTTGAATTTTTTTTATAAACTTACCATTGATTGACAATTTTGTGGAATTTCAAGAGTTTAGCTTTACTCATCTATATGTGTGTAGATTAACACCTCCTCCACAAAATTGTTCTCATATCTGGAGTAAAAAGAAACATATGGGGCCAGAGCATTAGTACAGTGGACGTGGCAGCAGCCAACCCAGATTTGATCCCCAAAACCCCATATGGTCCTCTGACCCCAGCCAGCCAGGAGTGACCCTGAGCTGTGAGCCAGAAGCCCTAAGCACTGCTGGGTGTCGCCCTCCCACTACCCCCCCACCCACACACACAGGAAGAGAAAAGAACATAATAAGGGAACAGCAAACAGCAACAGGCATTAGAACTGGGGGGGTGTTGTTGAGGGAGTGAGCTTTCCTGATGGGGAGGGGCTCGGCAGGGAAGGCGCCCTGGGACTTGGTGGAGGGAAGAGGGCAGCTTGGTCGTAGTAGTGTATTGGAGCAGTCTATGTGAAAAGTATCATTCATAGTACTGTAAATCATGGTACTTCGTTTAAAATGGTAAATGGACGGCCGGAGTGATAGCACAGCAGATAGGGTGTTTGCCTTGCACGCGCCGACCTGGGTTCAATTCCCTGGCATCCCATATGGTCCCCTGAACACCGCCAGGAGTAATTCCTGAGCAAAACGCCAGGAGTGACACCTGAGCATTGCCGGATATGACCCAAAAAAGAAGAAAAAAATGGTAAAGGAGGAGAAAAAAAGAAATGGTTGAATTGGTTGCCACAGTCAAGGAGGTTTAATTGTCAGCTCTTCTGAGCACTCGTGTGGAAGTGTCAATTCATAAACAGTCCTCAGGTTTATGTTCTTGCCAGTGTTTCACTAGCATAAACAATGCTTCCTTAAACTTCCTTGTAGCTAAATCTCTGTACAGCATCATAATTATTCCTTAGAATAAATTTATAGTTGTGGAATTAAAGGTATCTGTGGTGTTAGGGTTTTTGATGTTAATGGACCGCATTACCATCAGGCAGGTTATAGGCATTATTTTCCATATACCTCCACAAGATGATATAATTTAAGACCTTTATGAATTTGATAAGTTAAAAACAAAATACCAGAAGACTTGTTTTATTTATTTTTTATTTTAGTTTTGGGACCATACCCAGCAGTGCTCAGGGCTTACTCCTGGCTTTGCACTCTCAGGAATCATGCATGGGACAGGGTACAGGGTACAGGTTACAGGGTACAGGGACAGGGTACATGGTACAGGGTACCGTACAGGGTACCGGGGACTGAACTGGGTCAGCCACATGCAGTACAGGCTTCCCTCCCGCTGTACTATCTCTCCTGCCCAGATTTTCAATACCTATATTACTGATACTATTGAATAGTTTTTAAAGCGGTTGGTAAAAGTTGTGAATTTAGTAACTTGCTTTTTATGTTTTAGTAACTTGCTTTTAGTAACTTGCTTTTTTATTTTCGTAAGTGAAAATTGTGGATTTAGTAACTTGCTTTTATGTACGTAAGTGAAAATTGTGGATTTAGTAACTTGTAAAATTTTTTACGGATGAGCTTTTATTTGAAAAAAATCAGTAATGTAAAGGTTACAATTTATAGTATGACATTGCCCTTTTGTGTATTACACAATTGTCCAATTTATCATTTACTTTACAGACTCAGTCATTTTTTACTGGTTTAAGTTGCCACTTCTGTTGTAACTAAATTCTTTTTGTATGGTAAAATCTATTTCCGAATATTCTATCCTAGTATCCTTCTGCTTCTCTATGCCAGATACATTGTTTTAATCTTTGAGGTGTTATTTTGTATTTCAGGATCTGGTAAAGCAAATTTCTCTCTCTTTTGTTTATTTATCAAGTTCTCAACTATTTTTACCAATTTATTTTTCCTAATGAATTCAATGAATATCAGTCTGCATCGCCTACTATACTTTGAGTGGTCATTCCCCAATCCCCGATCACTTTGGGGTTTTTAAAAATTAAATAATTCCAATATAGGGGGACTGGAGCCATAGTACAGTGGGTAGGGGGTGCTTGCCTTGCACGTTGCTGACCTGGGTTCGAGCCTCAGCATCCCACACGATCTCCTAAGCCCTAACTTCCAAGTGCAGAGCCAAGGAGTAAGCCCTTGGCACTGCTGAGTGTGCCCCAAAACAACAAACAAGGGAGCCGGAGCAATAGTGCAGTGGGTAGAGCATTTGCCTTGCACACAGCCAACCGAGATTGGCTCCAGCATCCCATATGGTCCCCAAGCACTGCCAGGAGAATCACCGGTGTGACCAAAAAAACAAACAGCAAAAAGAAAATTCCAATATGAATTTTAAAGCTCAGAGAACATACTTGATCTTTTCACCTCTTGATTTGGATATGTCTTCATTTATTCAAGTCTTTTTTGTTCTAATGGCTTATAGTATACATTTATTGTAAAAGATATTCCTTCTTTTATATGTATTTTAATTGTTCTTGGTTTCTCATTGCCATTAGGCAAGTAAATGTTGTTGGAATATAGGAAACACTCCAATATTTTTCCTGTTATATGCCTTTAATTGGTGATTGACTCTTTGTCTTTCCTAGCCGGGAGATCCATGCCTTTCAGTGGCGCCTCCAGCGTGTGGAGACTGCGCACACAACTTCAGTTAGTGGGGCAGGAGTCGGGTGTTAGAACAGACCCTTTTTATTCAAAAGAAGGTTCTGGCATCTCCTTTAACAGCAGGCACTCACTTTTCTGGAATGGTCATGTGCAGGCCTTGCTGGAATTCGGCAGCTGGTCCAGAAAGATTATCTCTGCCAGAGTCTTCTGATCCAATGACAAAAGATTTTTGTGTGTGCTCTATGGGGAGGACTCAGCCGCCTGATCTACGCTGTTGTTTTCATTTGGTCAAACCCTCTGCCAGTCACTGCCCTGGCCTGAGGAACCATCCAGTGAGGTAGGCCTCTTCAGGGAAAGGTTTCTTACTGATGGCAGGTCTCTTAGAGCTTTAGGCCTTTCAAATGTCCAAGCTCCTTCCTTGTATCTGAAGACGGGATGCCCTTAACTTTTGCATTAGTCTGAAGCTGTGGTGGGCGTTGCACCACTCTGAGTTCTTCTGAAGTCCCTTGACCACATTCAGATTTCACTCTAGGATGTTGTAACAGAGCTCTGTTGCCACAGAGCGCTTAGGCCACAGCCGGGTGGTGGTTATTGTAAAGGAAGGACATACATATAATATATGTCAGTGTATGAGTCTTGTCTGTGTCGATGGTATAGAGAAGCCTCATGCTTGTACTTTAAAATCTAGCTTTCCTGGGTTGCGTGAGGTGGTGTCCTTCCTCGGAAGAGTTCAAAGATTAAGCATAGGCTAATCGTTCAATGCCTAGCCTCTTACCTAGACTGTTGGAGCACTCCTGGTTTTTGACATGGATAAAAACATTTCCAAAAAGGGTGAGGAAAAGCCAACAAGTACTAATAATATGTATTTGTTGGTTGTTGTTTTTTTTTAGAAATTGTTAAACATTTAATAAGGAGACTGGAGAGATAGAATAGGGCTAAGGCACTTAAAAAGGAGAGTAACAATGCCTCCCTCAAATTAGACATCCATGGGGCCGGCGTAACAGCACAGTAGGTAGGGCTCTTGCTTTACATGGGGCCCACCACGGTTCAGTCGTAGGCATGCCTTACAGTCTCTTAAGCACTGCCAGGAGCGATTCCTGAGTGCATAGCCAAGAGTAAGCCCTCAGCAATACCCAAAACAAGACCACAGACATACAGAGAAACCCATAGGCACAGTGCTCACCTGATTTGATCCCATTTCTCTTCTGACTATATTCAACTGAGGAGCGTTTTAGGAGGAGCACAGTGAATTTGGGAGCACTGCAGATAGGATAATCACCCTTACTCTTTGTTGCATCTGTTGCCCAGTTTACAAATCTGCCAGCCTGAGAGCCACACATGGATGAAAATCAAGGAAACTTGAATCTAGAGGAAGAAATAAAGAGCAGCATTCAGGATGAGCTGAAGAGCACACGGCGGGCCGGGTCCTTTGGTCAGGCCAAAGCACCAGGAGGAGGGAGCGCTCAGACAGCCCAGAGCCCTCTTCACGGGTTTTCTTCATTACAGCTTTAGTTTTCCCCTAATTCTTTTCGTTTGTTTATTGTTTGTGATTTTTGAGGGGTGGAGAGGGGTTCTTGGGCTACGTCCAGCAGTGCTCAGGGCTTACTCCTGGTTCTCTGCTATGGATCACTCCTGGCAGGTGTAGGGGACCTTATGTGGTGCCAGGGATCCAGCCCAGGTTGGTTAAGTACAAGGCAAGAGACTTACCTGCTGTGCTCTCCCTCAACTCCAAGATGTAAGAACAAGTAGCAATAGGATTTTGTAGTATCCAAATAGGTTTTATATTTAGATATTTGACATATTTGGCTTGATTTTTTGAGGTGTCGTCCTCCCATTTCCTCTTAGTTTTGGAGTAATCCATTCTTGAATAAAAATCTGAAGAATTTGGGGTATTATCTCCATTTTAAGTTTGTATCTACTCTTAGGGGTCTATTTGAGGAGATTTTAAATTCTTTCACTTGATTTTATGTCTATTCCTATGTTAATATATACTGTTTTAAATTATTAGGACTTTATAATTATAATACAGTTTAATATTAGGCATTACACATTCCTCCCTAGTCTTCTTTTTTAAAAATGTTTTTGGTTTCTCAGAAAATTCAAAAAAATTTTATTTATTTATTGAGTTTTTGGGTCATACTGGGTGATACTAAGGGTTTACTCCTGTCTCTGCACTCAGGAATTACTCCTGGCAATGCTCAGGGGACCATATGGGATGCCCGGGATCAAACCTGGCAAATACTCTACCTGCTGTTCTATTGCTGTGGTCCCTTTTTATTCTTTTCAATAAAGACTAATTTCCAGCTTTAAAAGAATATTATTCAGTTTTTTTTCTTAGAATAATATAGATTTGTAGATAGTTATAATTAACAGTGACATTTTTTAACTCTGGGGATTCAGATCCAGGAATATGCTATAAATTTTTTTTTTATTCAAAGTTTTCTTTTTTTATAAATTAAATTTAATTTTATTTTTTGCCTCTTTGGGCCACATCAGGCAATGCTTAGGAGTTAACTCCTGGCTCTGCGCTCATGAATTATTCCTAGCATTGCTTGGGGACCATATGGGATGCCAGGGATTGAACCCGGGTCTGCCACATGCGAGGCGAATGCCCTCCCCACTAAACTATCCCTCTGGCCCCAATTCAGAGTTTTCTAACGTCTTGCAGTAAAATTGTCTGGGTGTTCTTTGTAAGGATTCTTGTAGTTTGTTCCTAGACCTGCTGTGCATTCTTTTCCTATGTGCAGGATGTACTATAGCTTCTCTGCATTTGGATGGAACAACTAAAGGGATGCTGGGATTTCCAAGGTCAATCCGTAATCTCCCATTTGTGTTGTCCTTTGGCCATTGCTGTGGAATGTTGGGGGAAGCCACGTGCTTTTTAGGACCTATGCCCCTGGAGCAGTGGAAATAAGGCAGGAGCTCGGTGCCTGTTGGCAGGGCCCTTCTGCTATATCTGTTCTGGGCAATGGGTGGCTTGGAGGAATCTTTTCCTTCTGTATTCATTATCTGTATAAAATCCTCGCTTGTTTTGTAATATGAAAAATCATGTCTTTAACATAAGCAAGATATGTGTTTCCATAGAAACTGCACTAGATTTTCTATTAAATTTTTAATGACAAAGTATGTCCTTTTTATAAGGGAAGAATTCAGGAAATTGGGTTTAGTCAGAGAGCTTCTATTTCCCTCATGAGACAGTTTTGAATTCCATAATGATTTCATTTGTTCTGGTGTGTGGATTGAACCCCAGGCCTTTAAACATACAAATTATGTGTTCTTCCACTGAATTTTGTGCCCTGACCAAGACCTATTGATTTAAAATGGAATATTATACTGCTGTTGTTATTTTTGCCTGCTTATTGTGGTAATCACCTTCAACAGAAGAAACTAGGACAGAAAACAAACAATCCTGTTGCCATTTTGGATACTCGCCTTCTAGGTCCTTGTGATGGCTTCCAGATTGGTCTTTTAATACAACGAACCTTGGCAGAAGGTTCTGCTGTTCACCCTCCCGCTGTGGAGACTGATGGAAACTGATGGTCCAGGGAGTTCAGTCATCTGGGGAGGTCACACAGGAGGCAGAGTGGCACGACTAGGATTCCAAGTCTTTACTCAAGCCCAACTCTTGGTTTTAAGGTGACTTACAAATAGCAAATTAAAAAAAAATAAATTAAAAATTGAGATCTTTTTAAAGAAAAGAACATACTGTAGAGAGCTGGAGCTATGGTACAACAGGTAGAGTATTTGCCTTACATGCAGCTGATCTGGATTCAATCTCCTATATGGTCCCCAAGCACCGCTAGGAGTAATCCTGAGTGTAGGAACAGGAGTGAGCCCTGTGCATCGCTGGATATGGGCCTCCCAAAAAAAACACATACTGAAGAGAAGCTATAGTTTGTTTCTTAGTGATGGTTATTATAGGCCACATTTCATCCTGAGAATTACCGATTATAGGTCAGATCAAAGCTTGTTTTCTTTATGCACCTACGACCAAAGGTGTATCGAGCCGTTAAGAATAATGAAAGTGATATTTCTGGAGAGTCAGCAGTTTGAAGATGGTCAAAGTTCATAGCTTCGATACAAAGCAGCTGAGGAAAGAAGAGGCAGGAGGGGATAGGAGAGCCCAGATTTGGCTCAGCCCTTTGCTGTTGGCATGGAGAGGGAGGCGGCCATCAGCTGGCACAGCCCTGTGCTGTTGGCATAGAGAGGGAGGTGGCCGTCACCTGGCACAGCCCTGTGCTGTTGGCATAGAGAGGGAGGTGACCGTCATCACCGGGAGGACTTGGAAGGTGCTACGGCAGGAGACCACATCCCGTGTCAGATCCAGATGTCCAGTGGTCAGCGATGAATAGGAAAACTTCTGCTAGCTCCTCAGCTTCAGCTGAGAGCTGGCTGGAGGATTTCCTATCCGTGACAGGGTAAGCATGTCTCAGGATTGAGGATCCTCCGGAGAGCTATGAAAGGGATCTGTTGGCTTTAAAAAAATACAAATAAGGTGGCTCAGGAATTGGATTTCACTACTTTATGATAAAGATGAACTGACTTATTCTATCTCCTCCTTCCCCAGTGGTTGGAGCCGGAGATGTGTCTGCAGGTAGGCGACAGGTAGGCAGGGCAGCCCGTGAACGGGAGCAGTGAGGCCCTGGAGACAGCCACAGCAGGCACTGCCAGTGACAGAGAAGTTGGCTTGGGGTCACTCTAAAAATCTAGAGAGGGGACCGGGACAGTAGCACAGCAGAGAGGGCTTTTGCCTTGCACGCAGTTGACCAGGGTTCGATAGTCTGCGGACCACTGCTAGGGAGTGATTCCTGAGTGCAGAGCCAGGAGTAACCCTTTGAGCATCACCGGGTGTGACCCTCACCAAAAAATGTTTAAAAAAAATTGTTTTAAATCCAGAGAGTGCTGTGGTCCTAAATTCTTAAAACTAGCTATAAAAATATCCAATGAACATTCATTATCCTTAAGTTAATGCTCCAGTTAAGCAAATGATTTTATTTCTACTTCAGAACTCAAAAGAGTGTTCTTTGGACACCACCATTTGGGTAGTGAAAGTTGTACTTTCTGGCCTCAATTCCCTCTGTTAGCTAGACATGACAGTGCATGGAAAGATGACTTTATTGCATTTTTATCGGTAGACAAACTTCCTAAAAATTTACATACTCATATCTGTAGATAAACCCCATTACAAAAGGACTAATATGACACTCTTCTGAATCATGCCGCCATTGCAAATAGCAAGTAGGCTGAAAAATGTCTAAAAGCTAATTTTAGCTGTTGAACTTTTCCTGGTTTGACAATTAGACTACTAGCTTACTAGTGAGAAGAAAGTTGGAAACTGTATGTGTGACTAATTGTGCTTCCTCAGCGGTTTTCAGATCATCTATTTACTACATCCTTTTTTCAGCAACATTATTATCCAGGGTAAACACTACATTTTGTGCTCAAATTCCATTTCCCCCTCACGTAGTCATGCACAGAGCATACTTCTAATGGGATTCTTTGCTTGTGGCCATTTCACATGGACTGATTTTTTGTTTTGTTTCATTGTTTTTGTTTGCTTTTGCTTTTTGAGTCACACCTGGCAATGCTCAGGGGTTACTCCTGGCTTTACACTCAGGAATTACTCCTGGCGGTGCTCGGGGACCACATGGGATGCTGAGGACCTAAGCCTGGTCGGCTGAGTGCAAGGCAAATGCCCTCCGTGCTGTACACTTTCCAACTTATTTCTCACCACCAAGCTAATAGTCTAATTGCCAAACCAGGGAAAGTTCAACAGTTAAAATTAGCTTTAGACATTTTTTTCAGCCTACTTGCTATTACTCCAGCCCACAGACAGGTTTTTGGAGCAAGCATCACACCCCCTAGCTCAGAAGAGAACGTGGTACTCACTGCACTTTTCAAGGCCCACCCAGCAGACCCTGGGAGAGTGGAGGGCAACTCCTTTGCAAGCCCCAATTATGAAGGCGGCTCTGACGGGAGCCCAGTGCACCATGCGCAACATCTGCCCTGGGGTGTGAGGACGGACCCGACTCCCTCAGAGTCTGTCCTCATGCAATTTGACCTGTCTTGAGATTTCTGAAACAGATTTCTTCTTTTGTAGCCCCACCTTTTGCTAATATAGTAAAAAAAAATCAGGAAAAAAAGGGGCAGATGAAGCTTTCAGGTTTTCTCCATTCAGCCGGAGCGTAGCCTCTAACAGTATGCTCCAGGCTGCGGTGTGTGGGGCTCTGGACATGGGCAGGCGTCTAAAACTCCTAGTCCCCGAGCACTGCTGAGCGTGCAGAAATGTTACAGAGATGGACTCTGTCCTCAAGAAGCTGAAAGTCTACCTGAATAGACGATAGTCCACTCAGCAAACATTAAGCCTGGGGGGGGTTGTGGCAAGACAGTAATAAATTGTAGCTCCAATGTTCTAAGGCGTTTGCCACCGATGGTTAAATAACAAAATGAAACAATTCAGGCAGTGCCTCACTAAATAAATAGTATAAAGAGGTACTGAGGTCATGGAGGAAGCTCTTGGCGAAGGCACAACTGTGTAGGTTTTACAGTGGTGAAGTGAAATTAAAACTGAATCTTGGGCGTCGGGATGGCTCAGAGGACTGGTGGACGTGCTTTGCATATGGGAGGCCCAGGTTCCAACCCAGGACTGTATGGCCCCAAAGCGCTGCTGGGAGTCGCCTCCAGTGCATCAGGAGTAGCCCTGAGCACTGCCTGGTGGGGTTCTTCCCAAAATAATGAATCTCAACTGTTTCTCATATCCCCAGAATCTAAATTCTGAATCAGTGGTTTTCATCTGCTGGTGCCAGTAATCAAAAGTAAAAATGTTGCCCACACATGTAGAGGGGTCCAGAAACCACAATTCTAGAATAAAGCCCAAACCAGGGTTTCAGTGAAGTTTCCTCAGTTTCCAGATTGGCGCACTCGTGCTTCTGACTGCCGGCTCTCTAAAGGGGGCATTGCGGCCCACCTTGCCTGCCTTTCTCCTCTCCTGCTCTCTTCCGCTGGGCCGTCCAGATTGCCCACCACTGTGCTCTCTCTGTGATTCAGTATGTTTTTCTGTGTAGAAAGCCAGTGACGTACTTTTCCTTATTTAAAAACAAGGGGCTGTAGAGATAGTGCAGTGGGGAAGGTGCCTGCCTCGCACATGCTCAACCGGAGTTCAGTCCCCAGCACACCATACCCCCTGAGCTCCTTCAGGAGTCATTTCCAAGGGCCAAGTCAGGAGTAAACCCTGAGAACAGCCAGGTGTGTTCCAAAAAGCAAAAAAGAAAAATCAAGTATACGTTGTCTTCTGAATAATTTTATAGAAAATAATAGTTCACATAGTTGAAGACAAATTATTATGACGAGTTGAGTAAGAATTTCCTATTCCTTTTCCGTGTCTCTCTTCCCACATTGCTTACCGCTCAGTTACTTGTTTTTATGTATTGTACCAGAGTTTAAACTATGGTGTGTGGGTACTGGACATGGGCAGCATCTAAAACATCGAAAGTCCCCAAGCACTGCTGAGCATACAAAAATGTTACAGAGACGGACTCTGTCCTCATGAAGCTGAAAATGTGCTCAAATAGACATAGACTTTTTAATATATTTTTTAAAACCATGGGTATAGATAACTGTTTTCCTTTATTTTTGCATAAAGTTGCTGTTTGATATCTTACTCTAGTTAATTTTTCTGTCAGTTCTTTCCTAATAGTGCATTCATTTTTATGGCTGTATAGTACTTCACAATACGAACATACTGTATTTTGCCTTTTCTCAACTGATAATATGTTGGGTAATTTCTGTGTTTTCTATTAACAAGAAAACCATAAGAACTAAGCACATGCATGTGTCATTCAGATTTAGATACTGGGCACTGACATAAGTATAGTGGCATAGTTATAGTCCCCTCTCACTGTATTCCTGAGAGGGGAATGAAGTCTGATTTAAAAAGATGCTATAAGGACCGGAGTGATAGCCCAGCGGGTAGGGCGTTTGCCTTGTACGCGGCTGGCCCATGCCGCCCGGGTTCGATCCCTGGCATCCCGTATGGTCCCCTGAGCACCGCCAGGAATAATTCCTGAGTGCAGAGCCAGGAGAAACCCCTGAGCATTGCCTGATGTGACCCAAAACGCAAAAAAAAAAAAATAAAATAAAATAAAAGATGCTATCCGGAGCGATAGCCCAGCGGGTAGGGCATTTGCCTTGCACAAGGCCGGCCCATGCCGGCCTGGGTTCGATCCCGGTATCCTATATGGTCCCCCGAGCACCATCAGAAGTAATTCCTGAGTGCAGAGCCAGGAGTAACCCCTGAGCATCGCCGGGTATGACCCAAAAAAAAAGCAAAAAAAAAAAAGATGCTATGGTTGAAAAGAGAATAAGTAGGTAAGGCACTTGCCTTACATGCTGATCCAGATTTGGCTCTTGGCATCACATATAACCTACTGAGCTCCGCCAGCTGTGGCCCAAAGACAGAAAATAAGAACTAGTAAAAAGGATTCTAATCCAGGAATGTCATTATTTTCTGAATATAAATGTTCTTTGTTTCCTATCAGAACCCAGAAACCTGGAGAAAATCTGATAAATATGCCAATAGCAGGTATTAGTCTCCCTTCCCCAACTCAATAGAAACCCTGGATTTTGTTTCCACTGGGTTTTCACCAGAGATCTCTGGCTTCAAAGGATGCTTATTCAGCAAATGGTCTTTGGCATCATTGGACCTGTCAACTTCCTGCTCATTGAAAGTACTTCTGAGGTATACTTTCTCACTGAAATTCTCAGATGCCACCTTCATCTTGTGTTTGCAGACGGGCCCATCTTCGCTTGTGCCTGGAGAAACTGAAGGGGTTAGTGCCACTTGGACCAGAGTCAAATCGACACACTACGTTGAGTTTATTAACGAAAGCCAAATTGCACATAAAGGTATGTGGATCCTACAGCTTCCCGCTTAGCTCCACCTTTCAGCGTGGACTTGTTTGCCTGCTGTTGAGGGACAATAAATGTTTATCTGGACATGCTGTCCTCTGAACTCCACCCTGCCTTGTGGATGAGTCACAGCACCCCAAATCAGCGTGTCCACCCCTGCTTCCAGGGCCAGCCTTGATAGCTCTTGCTCCTGAACCGTATACCTCCACGTCATTGCCATTGATCTAAATATTTCAGAACCTGCTCTGTTTCCATCCTCACCCCTGCATCATGAGTGCAGTAAACTGCACAGAACACTCTACATTCTTCTGACCCTGTCATATGCACGCGCACACACACACAAAATTTTCTACGCCTCCCAAGATAACACTCCCAAATTCAACACATCACCCTGTTGGCTGGCCTGCCTCGACTCTGTCTCGTGGACCTCAGCTGCAGGTGGGCTTTCTCTCTGCTCTGGCCCCTCTTTTAGATCCCTGAGTTTGTCATATTTTTTACCAGGGTGGGTTGACACATTCTCTCCCCTCTGCTTTGGTCCAGGCCCGACCACATGACTTTTTAAAAAATATTTTATTATAACCACTGTGAGATAAACAGTTACAAAGATGTTCAAGTTTGGGTTTCGCCATACAGTGTTCCAGCACCCATCCCTCCACCAGTGCCCATTCCCACCACCAATGTCCCTGATTCCTAACCCCCTCCTCCCCTAGCCTGCCTCTATGGCAGGTTCTTTATCTCTTTTCTCTTTCTCTCTTCCTTTTCTTACATATTGTGGATTGTAATACATAGACTTAGAGGTTATCATGTGTCTCTTTTTGCCTGTATTGAATGCTCAGTTCTAGGTGGGTATTATTAGCACACTATTCCCTGACTTCTGTCATCTTTAACCTCACACACAGCCTCAGAATTGCTAGCTTGTGGGACTCTTCCCTGCCATAAGTTACCTATCATTCAGTAAGTCTGTCTCTGTCTCTCTCTGCATTTATCACAGTCGACACCAATGATAATTAGTGTGATTGGTTAACTCTGTTGTTAGACTTCGTAAGAACTGTCCAGAACCACCTGTGTGCCCAGCCCTCAGTACATAGTCTAAATAGCAAAGAATAAGGAAGTAGTATTCAAGTTCCCTAGTGCCACGGCCAGAATCACTATTACAGTATTTGTCCAGTCATATAGTCATGACCGGACAAATTGGCTTTTAATTATGTATAGCACTCTGCATGCATGGCAGTCCTAGGGGGGAAAAGAACCTCTGCTGTACAGCGGGCACGGCCGGGATTCAACGTTCTTCTTTAACTCTCTGGATATGAGATGCTGCAGAACAGATTTGCAAAATCAAAAATTTGTTTCCAAAGCTTTCTTGTTGGACTTCCAAAGGGACTGACATTTCCTTCCAGGACAACAGGAGTTAACTGAGAATTAGCATGAGACCTAAAAGTGTCAACCTAATCAGGACGTGGATTCGGAGAAGCATGTTTGTGTGGCTTCGTGTCAGTTCCTCCCATAGGTTGGTCCCAGTTCACACGGGTGTCCAGCATGGCACAGCAGACAGGAAAGGCCAGACGAGGGGATGAGGGGTTCCCGCCTGCAGTCTCCCAGGATGTAAACAGAGGGGTACTCCGGGACCAGAGCCGAGTACAGCGGGCCGGGCACTTGCCCAACCAGGTTCCATCCCCAACATCCTATATGGTCCTCCAGGCCATTCCAGGAGTAATTCCTGAGCACAGCCCCAGGAGTAAGTCCTGGCTTAGCACAGCCAGGTGTGACCCAGAAACCAAAGAAGGAAAAAAAAATGGAGAACGCAGATGCTGGAACCCCTGGGATCCTTTGGGCAGCCACAGTACTGCTGATACTAAAGAAGTCAAATGAAGGCGGAGTCACTTCCTGTGTCTGTGAGGACCTTTGTCAAGTAACACGCTGGTGGCTTCTGCGGGAAACTGGCGCATTTCCTAGCCAGGGAGGAAGGTGCAGGGTCATTGCCCATTTTGAAATCAGCCTGTGGGCTCCAACAACTACTCCCTTTGATTTGCAGAAACTCGAAGATTGTGACAGAAAAGCCATTCACCAAATAGACCAGCTCCAGCGAGAGCAGCGGCACCTGAAGAGGCAGCTGGAGAAGCTGGGCATCGAGAGGATACGGATGGACAGCATCGGCTCCACCGTCTCCTCCGAGCGCTCCGACTCCGACAGGGGTGAGGCCCAGGTCCTGCCCACTCCCTTTTCTCGCCCACTGCCCAGGGGCAGACGAGAAGGCTCTGTGAACCCTTCGGGATGGAGATGAGTTCGTGGGGACCCCTCCACCCCCCAGTCACTGTCCCTCTTCTCTTAGATCAGTGTCCTCGGCCAGGCATGCCCAGTCGGCCCAAGTTCCGTGCAGCACGCCTTCACCATGTCTCTTGTCTTTTTTCCTCCCCCACAGAAGAAATGGATGTGGACGTTGAAAGCACAGACTATCTCACAGGGGACCTGGACTGGAGCAGCAGCAGCGTGAGTGATTCTGACGAAGCGGGGCAGCACGCAGAGCGTCGGCAGTGACGAGGGCTACTCCAGCTCCAGCATCAAGAGAATGAAGCTCCAGGACAATCACCAGACGTGTCTCGGTCTATAAGAGAAAACGGTCACCCGGCTGCCTCCCGGATGGTTCTCCCTGTCGGATCTGATTAGGTAGTGTATTGGACCTGCCCACAATTCCCTTGCACGTAGGCGTCAGTGTACCACCTTCACCAAAATCAGCTTTGTAAAAGTGTGAGGAAGTGCGTAGGACGGTGGGCCTCCGACTGCACCCGCTAGCTTTTCTCTCCATAGAAATTCGTCTCCGAGAGACTGTACATTCCTATCAATTTGAAGCACCCAGGAATTCTTAGACCGAATGAGCAACTTTCACATCACAGCAACTCCCCTCCTTCTTTACCGTCCCCGTGTAGTCTACCAGACCGTTCTTAACGTTTTCTGGCTTCCTCTGCGACTTACCTAGCAGAAATGTCCGAATGTGTCTTGTGCTTAGGAACCTGAAGGAAACAAACTTTTAAAGCTGAGATCCTGATCTCAGAACTCCAAAAGTCAAGCTTTGAAAGCAGCTTTTAAGAGCACTTAACCATGGACCTTACCCCAGCGAGGAGTCAGGAATACCTCCAGAAAACACCCTTTTGCACTCCCCCATGCTAACTCCCTGGCCCGTGGGAATGGGCGCAGTATTTCTCACTCTCTAACGGACACCTCGATAGCATGTCTTTGGGGTTGCACAGTTTATCAGAGCTCCACCCTTGTTTGTTCTCACAAACAAAACGGTCCAATCTCTCCTCTGTGCAGGGCCTCTCGGACCGCGCTGCCACCCGATCCATCCCCGGGCCCGTTTCCCCTCACAGTTTGTTATGCTACTTGTCTCTGGAATATTTTTTTTTTCCTACCTCAGAGATAAATGAGATCTCCATTTCCCACTTAACACAAAGTGATTATGCCTGTTCTTTTCCCCCTGCCCCGAAATAAGTGACATTTGGTCCAATTCTAATCTATTTTCCTATTTAACTTTCAGCAATAACTGAGCTTTGCCACTAGCTGAGCTAGTGTCCATCAGTGAAAAGGAAAAGTCCACATTTCTCCTCTGTTGCAGGTGAACAGGAGAGGACAGTCCAGTATTACTAGAATGCCTCTCCTTATTTCTGGACTCACCCAAAAACTTCTTATTGGAGGCTTTGGGTAGATAGCTTAAAAGGCTGATTTTTCTTTTTCTTTATGATTTTTTTTTTTCATTTAAGTGGTCTCCCACTTTGTAGCATTTTTTATTTAAGCTATAAAACAGAGCACATGTATATGTACATAAGACACATTAAATCTATAAATACTATTTATTCATTTTATATATACTAATGTAATGGAAAAATAAATTCTTATGACTTTGTGCTTTTATAGATGTTCTGGAAACTTTGTATGTAGGAATCTACAAAATTGGTTCATTTCCCTTAATATTTTTGCATTCCTATTTTTGAGGTCTTGATAGTTTCGGCCTCGGGCTAATCTTTTCATTGAATTCTAACCATTTGTAAAATCAGTGACACTGAATCAGAGAGTGTGTCACAGAGTGATGAGAACATTCCTAAAATCCACAGCCGCACCAACCTAAGGGCTCAACCGCCGGTGGTGGCAGGCAGCGGCCCGAGTGCTCGCCCGCCCGCCCGCCTCCAGCTCCTCCACCTTCCACACAACTAGAGAAAAAGTCCAAACGCCCTCTAACAGGAAGCTTGTTCTCTACACGAAGAGCAGTCTAAACAAAGCAAGATTTCTTTCGAGTTTGATTCTTTGAAGTCATGATTCCTCAATTTTTCACTGGAGTAGTGGATTCCTAAATGATTCCAAAGTCATCTGTAAATCCTTTTGGTTTTGTTTGGTTCTGCTTTTTTTTTCTTCTCCTTCTTCATGTTAGCTTTGGGTGGGGGAGGAGCAGGCAACATAAAGGATTTTTTATTGTTGGAATCTTTTCCAATTACCAGCTGAAGATTTGCACTGAAATACAACTAGTATGCCTTTCGCATTTTTAAAGTCTGCTTCCCAAATTCCAGCAGAATGATAGTGTTCCAAGAGCCAGCTCATCCTGTAACGCGCTGCAGAGATGCATCTGCACTTTGTGGTCCCTTTGGTTTGCCATTCACTAGACCTCGCAAGCATTTAGTTTCATTGCTACGCTCAAGCGCCTCACGAGTCCACAACGCTGGATGCTGTATAGCATCGAGAAGCCAAGACTGGGAAAAGCTTGTGGGCTTACACTGGGGAGGGAGGGGCGGGACAAAAGCTGTGTATTTGCTTGTTTCATTTAGAAATAAGGCATCTGAGAGATGCCATTATTTTCTGTTTTAATTGTTGTGCCTTTGAGTTAAACTGCATTTTTTTGGTCTTCGGTTGAAATATGAACTGTATTGTCCCAATATAAAACAGTAATTATTTGACCTTTGCACTGTTTGTCTGGTCCTTTTCAATTTGATTGCATATAGATGTGGGACTTGATAAAGCTATATTTTTAATGCACTTGTGATAAACTGAAGACAGGATTAGCCCTTTCTTTCCAAGCTCCAGGTGGGCTGACTCACCATGCTCAACAGGCCTCTCTAACCAAAACTGTAACTTCAGGACCAGCAAACTCAGCCCAAGGCAGCTAATCCCCTTTCCCCGTGGCTGATCTCGGCAGCCCCAACTTGCCAGTTTGTCCTCTCATTCACTGAGCCACCAGCCTGACTGTCCAGAGCTGTACAGTCTTTTTGGGTTGTTTTTGTTTTTTTGTTTTCTAAAAAGCAGAATGAAAAAAAAAGAAACCTTTCTATTAGGGTTGTGGGGGAGGGGGCAAAGATATAAACCCCAGCCTTTAAGACTTTGACAATTGTACGTAAATATAGATATGTATAAATATAGGCACATGCATATTTTTATGTGATTTTAAGAATCTGAAAAATCTAAACTACCCTCTTATCGATACCGTTGAGAGGCAGCTGGGAAGATAAGAGCGTGTGGTCTAGTCTTGCTTCGTGCCCTGAGAAGACCCGTGTGCGCTTCTGTTCACATCCCAGCCCTCCTGGCCCAGGCTGAGCACCCAGGGCATCTTGGATTGGAGCTTCGTGGACTAAGCAGGAAGCTTAGAGACTGCAGCTCCTTTACCTAGTGGCTGATTAGTGATTTGAAGAGCGTCTCCCTATTTTCACCAGGGCCTTGATTCTTCTTGCCGATCCCCACTAAAATAATCAGTGTTGGTTCAGGATCGCCAGGCCTAAGGGAAGCCCTGACCAGGAAGTGGGCCACTGGTGCGGTCTGGGTAGTTTTTAAAAAATTTTTGTTAACTTCTACATTTTTTTTCAAAAGAAACAAAGGGCCTGGCCAGGTTTCCTGTGAGCTGCCTCACCTCTCTGTCCACTAAGTGGCTCAGAGAAAATTCTCGGGTTATGGGGTGGCCTATGAATTAGGTAGAATAGTTATGCGTAGAATAATTCCAGCAGTATCTTGGGGCTTAATAATGGGCTTGTGGGCTTTTTCTCCTCTGGCCTCTAAGCCAGCCTTTAAAGAGAAATCTTATTTTTGAAAAGTATAGAGATATATGCACACATTATTTAGGTTTTTATACCATACTGTGTTGCCCGGAATACCACATGCATTGTGTTCATAATCTCTCTCATCCTCTGAATCTTGGTCATTCTTATTTCCCCCAAGTTTCTCTGCTTTTCCCCACTTTACCTGCTCTGTGTGTTGAACAGGAAATCAAAGACTGCAAGGCAATTTCCTCCATGTCAATCTCTTATTTTTCTACGAGTACTTCTTAGATGTTTAGGTAGCTGGCTACTCCTGATTAAAGAATTCTTCCTGGGAGAAGATGACCCAAAAACCCTTTTGAATGAGGTGGTTCTTCTCACTCTACAAGATCAGCTCTCCGTAGACTGGGGGATGTTTTGTACTCAGAGATACCTGGGAGTAGAGGATTTCGATCTGAGTTATCATGATTTTTCCATTGCTATTACCAGGACAATTTTCTTAGATATTAGTCTTCTGAAAGAAGAAACAATTGCCTGGCACTGCTGGATTCAGCAACTGAACAGCTAAAGAAATTGAGTATCTTTATGTTCTCTCAAAATCATAAAATGAGAATTAAGAAGGAATCCAATTCTAAGATTTATCCAGATTTCAAATCTTCATTTCTTCTCTCTGGGGTGGGGTGGGAGTTGGGGTGGGGGGTGGCATTCTTCTCTTTAGCTTTTTACCTGAGAACCAAACTTGCCTTTTCCCCCTGTTCATAATAGACTTGGTGCTCGGGGCTCTAGGGAACCACCAATGTTGGGAGCATCTTAATGATAAAGACAGCCTAGACAGGAAGCAGCAGATGAGAGCATATGAAATTCTGTTTCCAGATGTTTATTTCTTTATGTAAATACGATGCCAATGTAAATCTTGTGTCAAGACATAGAGAATGGTGCTTTTTTACTACAGTAGCACATGCATTTTTAGAACTACTACATGTTTTAGAGACTCTTTGCTGTGTATATGTAAACTTCTGTATTGTTCAACCATTAACAAGAAAAAAATAAATTATTTCATTATTAAAGAAACGTTGGTCTTCCTGCTTGCTTGGTGCCCCCCACTGACTCTTTCATGGGATCCACTTATAGAACAGAGTTAATTCAAGTTTTCTTATTTTCATTTCATGGCAAATTCCCTGGCCCAAAGTGTTTAGCCCTTGCCTTCTGTGATAAGAATTTAAATTGTGTGGCTTCGGCTGTTTGTTGATCAGAAGGCGTGACTGTGCCAGCGGCCCCACTTACCCCCGTTGCCTGCCCCGTGCTTACTCTCAGCGCTCGCCTCCCCCCCCCCCCCCGCGACAACCCTGCCATGCCATGCCGATAGCCTGCCAGGGAAGGCTCAAGCCCCGAGAACTCCCCGTCTCCCCAGCAGCCCAGAGTGTGGTGAGAAAAATAAAAGACGCCCTTAGGACTTAACGAGAGCCTTAGTGGGGAGCCCGGCTGGGTAAGGACGAGCTGTGCAAAGGGAGCCGAGCCCTGGAGAAAGAGGGCGATGGTCAGACGGTGCGGGAGACAGGACAGACAGGCCGTGGGGCGGGAAGTGCTCAGTGGCGCTGGGGGATCGCCCGTAGGGCACATGGGATGGACCTTGGCAGAAGGATGTGGCATTGCAAAAACCTCGGGTATCGAGTATCAGTTACTGAGAGAAGAGGCGCGTGGTTTTCCATATTTACCCCCACGGCTAATTTACATTTGCTTGTTCACTTAACAGAGATTGGGCACCTGCTCTGTGCCAGGTTTTGTTGTAGAGCCACAGACACTAGGGAAGCAAGCCCTGCCCTCCCAGTGCCGCCATTAGCATTCTGTTATGATGGGCCCATGAGTCTGGCAAGTGAGCTAAGCTGGCACATGGGGCCTGGCCTGGCCTTGCTGCACCCTGCCCCTCCGGCCTCCCCAAGGAGAACACTAATAGAAAGTCACAAGGAAGGAAGGGAAAGGGTGTCTGTGCTTCCTGGCTAGTGACCTCTAAAAATCACCTGAACAGTTGGAAAGTTGCGTGTTATACCCTCGAAGTTAATGATGCTGGCACCCAGCCTTGAGGGCATGAGAAAAATCTACGGAGGGGGTGGGGGCGGGTCTAGCTCTCCCCCTTTCTCCAAGGAGCACCCCGCGAGCCCTCACAGGCTATGCGTTTCTTGGCTCCATCTCTGTGAACTGGCTCCAAACTGAACCCACCAAAGGGCAAACTTCACAACTTCAAAGAAGGCTCTTTCACTGCAGCTCAAGGTTCTCTATTTACCGTGGCTGAGGAGAGAAGCTTTGAAGCACCAAGAACGACAAAGTTGCTCGCGGGGAAGACGGCCTTCCGCAGGGCAGCACACTTCAGTCCCGAGGTTCCCTGACTCAGCTCTCAGCCTGGATGAACACGGTGGACCCATGTTGGCATCCCAGCCAGCTCACGCGCTGTGTCCGCCCCTGATGTGGCCCCGCCAGCCTCCCATCAGCTGCCGTGATCCCATTTCACTGAGGAGGAAGTCAGGAGACAGACAAGGGTTTCAGGACTGGGGAGATGCTTATGGTCTGCAGGCATCCCTGGGTCCCCAGACATGGTATCCCCCTCACAACACCGAGGGCACGCCCAGCCCCACGGTTCCTCTGGGTGTGGCCTCCCCACAAGAAAGGAAAGGAAGGTATTTCCCGAAGCCCCGCAGAGCAGCAGCTCTAGCTCAGACCTCGGACTTTGGCATCTGCGTCTTGCAGGAGTTTGGTCCCAGCGCAACCTTGTATCTGAAGTCTGTGCTGGATTCACCTCCATGCGCCACCTCGGGGTCCGACGAGGCAGAAACCAGGAATGCACACAACAGCTGTGACCAGTCATTGCCAAGTCATTGCCTTTCCTGACTCGCAACCTGGGGCCAGAGCGATAATAGCACAGCAGGGTAAGGCGCTTGCCTTGAATGCAGCTGGCCCAGGTTCGATCCCCAGCATCCCTGAGCACCGCCAAGAGTAATTCCTGAGTGCAGAGCCAGGAGCAACCCCTGAGCATTGCTGGGTATGACTCAAAAAGGGGAAAAGTAAAAGTTTACTCCCCTCCGTGCTGACTGTGAGGAGGAGCCCGGGCGGGGGGGCTCTGTGCTCTAGCACAAGCCTGTCTCTACCCCTCTCTTCTGGCTGTGAACCCATTACATCACGCTGTTGACGCAACCAGTATTTTTCTAAACATCACTCAGACCTTGGAGTCAGGTCTCAAGTTTGATTCACCTCTGAAAAGTTCCTATGGCCTAGACGTGGGGGGCCCCAGCAAGGCTCTCTACCAAGAAACTCTGGAGAGTCCCCTTGCTCCCACTGCCCATGAGGCCCCCTCAGTGAGGGGCCCCTGGCTTCGAAGTGAGAGGGCCCTCAGCTGGGGGCACAGCACGGACCACCTGACAAGGCCATTCTCTTGCCCACTCTCTCAAGCACAGTCCTGGGGTATCCTTGTGGAGAAAGGAGGAGGTGGATGGGGTGCTGACTGTTAAGGGGGGTTGAACATGTTTCCCGCCCAGAGGTCAAAGAAAGCGCAAGTGGAAAAGAGCAACTGACCCCTCTCAGCAGATAGCGACACAGCCATGTGAGAACTTCCGGGAACCAACTGCCCTCAGAGGGAAGCCGCCTGTCTCTTGGGAAGGTGGAGTCAGGCCTTGGCAAGACTGCCGAGGCTGGCTCAGAGCAGACACAAAGGGCGTGTCCCCGCACCCCAGACGACGTGGTGGACTAGGGATATGAGGCTGGGTGGTTCCCAGGCTGAAGGTGGGGTAGGGCCTTGGCCACACCTGGGAGTGAAGGTGACCTGTGACAGAGAAGGCAGAGAGCACTGTGTCCGGAATATGTCTACCTTCAAGCCCCACCTTAGACCTGGGAAAGAAGCCCCGAGAGAGTCTGGTGGGCAGAGGAAGGGGAAGGACACTCCAGTGGCTAGCCCTCAGGGTCACCCAGAGGGACTGATTAGGAATCCCAAGAGGCAAATCCCAGCCCCACACAGGGGCCAGTCGAGGTGACAGACCCGGTCAACAGTGGGAACGTCGGTTTAGTTGCAAACAGAAAGTCTGACAAACTCTTCTCGACAGTCCCATCACCCAAGAGTTGCCAGGACCACAGGTAGGTTGTGCAGGTCAAAGAGGTCCATGAGGGGGACCCACGTCCTGGGAGCCCTGGAGGCCCCCTGCAGGGAGCTCAGGCCGATGTCTCGCCCAGTGCACCAAACCCACGGTCCTCTGAGGCTGCTGGCCTGGACTCGAGGTTCCCCACCCCTAAGTTGAGGACAATGGTGATACCATCCCAGAGCTGCTGTGGAGACTGAGAGGGAGACGTGGTGGAGAGAGTGTGGCCTGGGGGCTGGCTTCCAGGAAGCTTCTCGCGATATGAAGGAGTAGATGGCTTCCCGCCAGGGAGAGAAGCTCACGCACCACTAGAAGACACAATTCTGACACTCGGAAAGGAAAGCAGCCTAGAAGGGAAAATTACACTGGAGGGTGGGGAAGTGTCTCAACATGTCATTCTGACTGTGCTATTTAGACAACAAATAGTGGGCAGGGAAGTGGTTAAACTTCCAGGGGAGTGGAAAAGACGGTGACTCAGGGACAGCACTGTGACCAGCAGTGGGGGAGGGGGAGCTTATCCAGGTGGTACCTCAGCTAACCACCTTTCTGGAAGTTAGAAACTCCTCCAGGCCTGTCGGATCACTCAGAGGGGGCCAGACGTGCTACCAGACAGCTATTCCTAATAGACAAATGCTATTGGGAAAGTGTCATGTGCCTTAATGTATGTTCTGAACTAGAAATGCATCTGATGACAGAGTGCTCGCATAAACAAGGTCTACATGGAATACAAATAAAGGTTCATTGTATGGAACTGGGGCCTAAAGTTTCAAGCTCAAAAACCTAGGTGATTTTAATACTTCACACAAATTTCCCTTTCCTGGGGGCCGGAGCGATAGCACAGTGGGGAGGGTGTTTGCCTTGCACACAGCCAACCCGGGTTTGATCCCCGGCATCCCATATGGTCCCCCGAGCACCACCAGGAGTAATTCCTGAGCGAAGAACCAGGAGTAATGCCTGAGCATCACCGGGTATGACCCAAAAAGCAAAAAAAAAAAAAAAAAAAAAAATTCCCTTTCCTCTCTAGGCGATCGTACATTGTGTAAGGTGCTTGCTTTGCACACAAGCGACCTGGGTTCAGTCCCCAGCAATCAGTACAGTCCCCTATGACTGTCAGGAATGATTCCTGAGCACAGAGCCAAGAGTAAGTCCCAAGAACCGCTTAGGTATAGATACCCTGGTCAAAAAATATTCTTTCCGGGTATATTCCCAGGAGTGCTATTACTAGATCAAATGGGCGGGAGGGGGTGGGGTACATTGGTGGTGGAAATGGGGCACTGGTGGAGGGATGGGTGCTGGAATACTGTATTACCAAGAACCAATTATGAACACCTTTGTAATTGTATGTCTCACGGTGGTATAATAAAAAATTAAAAAAAATATTCTTTCCCCTCCACCCTGATTACAATGAATATTACACCCTGAATGAATTACACCCTGAATATTACAATGGCCAGATCATATGTTATATTAAAAACAAATAGAAGGGGCCGGAGCAATGGCCCAGCGGGTAGGGCGTTTGCCTTGCAAGCTGCCGGCCGGGTTCGATCCCCGGCATCCCATATGGTCCCCGAGCATCTCCAGGAGTAATTCCTGAGTGCAGAGCCAGGAGAAACCCCTGAGCATCACTGGGTGTGACCCAAAAAAGCAAAAAAAAAAAAAAGAAAGAAAGAAAGAGAGAGAGAGAGAGAGAGAGAGAGAGAGAGAGAGAGAGAGAGAGAGAAAGAAAGAAAGAAAGAAAGAAAGAAAGAAAGAAAGAAAGAAAGAAAGAAAGAAAGAAAGAAAGAAAGAAAGAAAGAAAGAAAGAAAGAAAGAAAGAAAGAAAGAAAGAAAGAAAGAAAGAAAGAAAGAAAGAAAGAAAAGAAAGAAAGAAAGAAAGAAAGAAAGAAAGAAAGAGAAAGAAAGGAAAAAAAGAAAGGCAGAGTCTCACACACGGCTGGGGAAGCTGGAACTCGGCTCTCCCCAGGCTCAGCTGACCATGGGGCTCCCATGGTCAGATGGGTTTTGGGAGTGGGCCCATCACCTCTGGGGGGTCCCAGAAGCGGCCGGATGAGACTCCGCCCACCACACTAGCCGCCACCTTCGCTGTCCAGACGCTGCAACATAATCAGCCCACCCGGGAGGGATGCTACCTCAAGATCAGATTAGCCGAGCAAAATGAGTTAGAGCCCAGGTAGGCAGCTCCCAGAAGTGGGAATCACCAGGAATTTGTCAGATGGAGCCGGGGCCGGCCCTTCCCCCCTCCACTTTATAGAGCCAGGTGGCCCCCACCCAGGAGCTGCCCTGGGGCGACCAGCCATAGCATGCAGAGACTCAAATGCGGCTGGGGAACCTGGAACTCCGCTTCCCCAGCCCAACTGACCATGGGGCTCCCAGGAGGACAGATGGGTTTTGGGAGTGGCCCATCATCTCTGGGGGTCCTGGAAGCAGCTGGATGAGACTCACCCACCACACTAGCTGCCACCTTCACTGTCCAGACGCTGACCATGAGGCCCCTAAGTCGCGGCAGCTTGCGGCCGCCCGGTCCATCAAACTAGTGGAAACAGTTATGTCCTTTAATGTACTGCATTGTACAATGTGTAGGAAAGTTAGGCAGGAGGGAGAGATAGAGAGGAGAGAAAAGACATACAGAACCCGCCAAGTAGTTGAGTTGTGGGAGGGGGAAGGAGGTGGGGACATTGGTGATGGGAAATGGGTTTGGGTAGAGGGATGGGTGTTGGAACACTGTAGAACCATAACTCTACATGGGCATCTTGCAATTGTATGTCTAAAAGTGGTGTAATAAAATTTGAAAAAAAAAAAAAAAAAATACGATAAACAACACCAAGTCATGCAAAGATAACTTCAAAGGCAGCTCTCTCAGATCTGATTTCTTGGCATAGGTGACTTCGCGGCATGATATGGGAAGATGCTAGTCCCTATACGGCATCCCTGGCAGCTCAACCAAAGCAAGGCCTTCTCCCAGGGAGCAAACCACTTTCATAAAACCAGGAACTAATAAGCTAGCTGGGATGACAGCATCTCATCAGTTTCTTCTGCTACATTAAGGAATAAGACATAGTTTGGGGAGGGAATCGGGACATGGGTGGTGGGAAATGGGCACTGGTGGAGGGATGGGTGCTGGAACACTGTATGGCCAAAATCCAAACATGAACATTATTGTAATTGTTAAAAAAATAAAATAAAATAAACACAGTTTGGAGGGTAACAAGAACTTTGGATTTGGTTCTTGGATATGATTCTGGTTTCCCTAACCAGGCTTTTTGTTTGCAGTTTTCTCTGTCTGTTTCACAGTTTTGCTTTTTTATTTTTCTTTTGTCAGCAAAAGTGCCACAATATCTGATATTATAGTAAGAATCTATTTTTACATACTGGAATCTCACTGGTTTATCATTAAATGGAAATTCTTATAACTGCCCGACGGCATTAATGGATGCATCAAGTTCCCTAAATATAATCAAGTCCTGTCCCCTCATCTCTATGGTCTTCAAAGCCACACTCTCTACCATCTCTATGGTCTTCAAAGCCACACTCTCTACCATGCGACAAAACTTTTTTAATTTTGTTGTTCATATTGTTAATATAACATGTAGCATTTGGTGTGATATCCATGGTTTGAGTCAAACTATTCAAACATAGAGAACGCCATAGCCAAGCATGGCTTTTATATAAGTTCTCTGGTCAGGAATGAACTCAGCTGAACACTTGTCTTGTGAGGTCCTGGGTTTAATCCCTGCCACTGCAAAAAGGGGAAGGTGGGAAAGGAGGGAAAGATGGAGGGGAGGTTGAGAGAAAAGGAAGGAAGGAAGGAAGGAAGGAAGGAAGGAAGGAAGGAAGGAAGGAAGGAAGGAAGGAAGGAAGGAAGGGAGGGGGAGGGAGGGAGGGAGGGAGGAAGGGAGGGAGGGAGGAAGGGAGAAAGGAAGGGAGGGAGGAAGGGAGGGAGGGAGGGAGAAAGGGAGGGAGAAAGGAAGGGAGGAAGGAAGGGAGGAAGGAGGAGGGAGGGAAGGGAGGAGGAGGAAGGAAGGGAGGGAGGAAGGGAGGAAGGGAGGGAGGAAGGAAGGAAGGAAGGAAAGGGAGGAAGGAAGGGAGGGAGGGAGGGAGGGAGGAAGGAAGGGAGGAAGGAAGGGAGGAAGGAAGGAAGGAAGGAAGGAAGGAAGGGAAGGGAGGGAGGAAGGAAGGAGGGAGGAAGGAAGGGAGGAAGGGAGGAAGGAAGGAAGGAAGGAAGGGAGGGAGGGAGGAAGGAAGGAGGAAGGAAGGGAGGGAGAAAGGAAGGAGAGAGAGGAAGGGAGGGAGGGGGGAGGGAGGGGAGGAAGGAAGGAAGGAAGGAAGGAAGGAAGGAAGGAAGGAAGGAAGGAAGGAAGGAAGGAAGGAAGGAAGGAAGGAAGGAAGGAAGGAAGGGAGGAAGGAAGGGAGGAAGGAAGGAAGGGATTCTTTTTACGATACATTTTATTTGGGGACCAGAGAGCCCTCACAGACTTTGCAATAAAATAAGCACAAGCTTTGCAAACAGAAGCTGGGCTCTATTCCTGGTACCACATGGTCCCCCAACCACCTTGGGGAAAAACCCCAAACTCAAAGCTAGGACTAGCCGCTGAGCACCACTGGGTGTGACCCAAAAGCAAATAATAATAATAATAATAATAATAATAATAATAATAATAATAAATAGATCAAATGATAATATAAATGCGATTTTTGAAGTCATTTCACCTCTCCCTGTTGATAACAAAAATGCAGTCACTAGACGCCCCACCCCAGTACAATAAAATGTGCTCTGACCTCTCCCTACAAGCAAGAGGAAGTGGGTGACTAAGTGAGGTGGGGTCACAGGCAGTGAGAGTACAGATAGAAGGTGACTTTAAGACATGGAAAGGAGTGATCTGAAGAACAGGCTGCTGGCCTCGGGGCTGAGGGTAATCCTGACTGTCTGTCTGTCTGTCTGTCTGTCTGTCTGTCTGTCTGTCTGTCTGTCTGTCTGTCTGAAGAGCCAGGCTCCTCCTCCTTCCAACAGAGGCCAGGGACAGCACACAACTGGCCTGGGTCTGAGTCACCTGTGAGAAGCAGACACCCACCCTTTCTCCCCAATTCTAGAACCTGCATTTGGCACTGTGCAGATGTGCCAAAGTTTCTTTATCTACTCATCTGTGCTTGGGCACGCTGGCTGTTTCCAGATTCTGGCTACTGTGAATAGGGCTGCAAAGAACACAGGGGTCCAGGTGGCTCTTCTGCGTTGTGTCTTTGGGCCTCTAGGGTATATTCCCAAGAGCGAGATTGCTGGGTCATAAGAAGCTCAATTTCTAGTTTTTTGAAGAATGTCTGTATCGTTTTCAGAAAGCCTGGCCAATCAGCATTCCCACCAGCAGTGAAGGAGAGTCCCTCTCTCCCAGCATCCGTGCCAGCACTGGTTGTTCTTTTCGATGTGTGCCAGTCTCTGTGGCATGAGATGATATCTCATCGTTGTTTTGATTTGCATCTCCCTGATGATTAGTGATGTAGAGCACTTTTCCATTGGGCCTTTTAATTTGTATTTCTTCTTCAAGGAGTACATGTTCATCTCTTCTTCCCATTTTCTGATGGGGTTGTGTTTTTTTTTCTCATAAAGTTTTACTAGTGCCTGCTATCTTGGATAGTAACCCCTTATCAGAGGAGTGGTAGGTAAATAATTTTTTTCCATTTCATGGGCTGTCTCCAGACTTGGAGTGGAGTTTTGGGCCCTGCCCTTTCCTCCGCCTCCATGCCAGTTGCCCCGGAAGAGAGAGACCCACCCACACCAGACTCAGCCAATTTGCAACCTCGGAAGAGATCCAGACCCATCCACTTCAGACCCACAGCTGTGCTGCTCGGCCGGCCCCATGTGGAAGCAACCCATGGAGCTGACCTCCCTGTAAGGGGCTCGGCCATCCCCTGGCCGAGTTCAACATTGCTCCAAGGGTTTGCTCTCATGAGCGGGCAGAGACCATGCTGGCCGAACTCGGAGTGGAGTTTTGGGCCCTGCCCTTTCCTCCGCCTCCATGCCAGTTGCCCCGGGAGAGAGAGACCCACCCACGCCAGATACACATATTTTTATAGGATACTGAATTTTGCATAAGGTTCTTCCCAATTTCTTTCACATTTATACATAGTAAACAGTTATAGACATGTTTTAACTGATGCCAGTAAGCCTGGCAAGAAACCAGAGCAAACCACACATCATGCAGTTAGTCATTCTCAACATTCAGACTCCATAGTTCCTCAGAGCTCCATCCAAGAGAAAACCTGATCTTCCCCCTTTAAGTTTCATCAGTAAATGTTCGGGTTAAGAGCCTTCTACTGAGACTATACCACCTACACAGTAAAGCCTGGCAAGCTACCGTGTTTTATTTACTTTTATGCCAAAGACTAGTAACTATTATGTACTTCAGTTCCATAACCTGAAGAATGGTTTCGGGCTCCTCCTGTCCCTGTAGCAAGTAGATGCCCTTGGGTTGCACTTGCTTGTGACAGGACTAATGGAGATGTTACTAGTGCCCACTCGAGCAAATCAATGAATAATGGGAAGACAGTCTCTGTATTCTGGTAATCATTTCTTTTTAGGTGCAGAAGCTTCTTAGTTTAATGGAGTCCCACTTGTTTATCTTTGCCTCCATTCTCTTGGCCAGTGGTGTTTCATCCTTGAAGAGCTTTTTAGCTTCATTGGTCCAGAGAGTTCTGCCCATGTTCTCCCCATGAACCCTATGGATTCAGGTCTGATATAGAAGTCTTTAATCCATTTTGATTTGACTTTTGTGCATAGCATTAGAAAGAGATCTGAGTTTATGGCTTTGTTGGGTTTTTTTTTTGTGTGTGTAGCTGACCAGTTTTCCCAACACCATTTGTTGAAAAGGTTTCCCTTGATCCACTTCATATATTTTGCTACTTTATGAAAGATCTCTGAATGCAGCAGTTATATGTACCTAGGTCGAGAAGTCAACATGATGAATGACCTAAAACCTGAGCTGCGCAGGAGGAAGAGAGCAGCATGGGATGCCTTCAAAGGCATCGAAGAAATAGCTAAAAGGACAAAGAACCTCCGGCTCCAGGCACATCTCTTCGACTCCACCGCTCTCCCTGCATTAACATACGCCTCAGAGACCTGGGCCCTACGAAAAGCAGGGATGAGAATGCTATTTGGGTCTCCCAGAGAGGAATCGAAAGAGCTATGCTTGAAATATCACACCTCACTCAAGTGAGAGAAGGAATCGGAGTTCTGACCTCCGGCACTATTCCAGAATCAGGGGACGCTGTCACTATTCCAGAATAGTGGAAGGCATCGAAAATCAGATGGGCTGGACATGTAATGCGATTTGGAGATGACCACTGGACTAGAGCCATTACCGACTGGATCCCACGGGATGTCAAAAAGATCACATGGCCGCCCACCTACAAGATGGTCAGACTTCCTTGTAAAGACCCTGAAGGAATGGTTTGAGGCTCTTCATATTCCTGAATCAACCAGATGCCATTGGGCTACATTGGCACGTGATAGGGTCCAATGGAAATGTTACTGGTGCCCGCTAGAGCAAATCGATGAATAACGGGATTCAAGTGATCAAGTGATCAAAGATTAACTAATAATATATACCTGAGGGTCTATCTCAGGATATTCAAGTCTATTCCATTTATCTGAGGGTCTGCATTCCAAAACCAAGTTGTTTTAATTACTACTGCTTTGTATAGTACATCTAACAATGGAACACAGTGCAGCTCTTGGGAAAAATTAAGTCATGAAATTTGCTTATCATGTATGGACATGGAGAGTATCATGCTGAGTGAAATGAGTCCGAAGGAGAGGGACAGACATAGAATAATTGTTCTCATTTGAGACATATAAAAATCATAATATATGAATAATACCCAAAGATAGTAGAAACAAGGACCAGAAGGGCTGGTCCACGGTGGGAAGCTTGCCACTAAGTGGGGAGGGGTAGTGCAGTTAACACCTCAGGAAAGGGATTAGGGCCAGAACAATAGCGTAGCGCACAGGGTAGGGCATTTGCCTTGCACATGAGCGACCGAGTTCGATCCCCGGCATCCCATATGATCCCCTGAGAACTGCCAGGAGTAATTCCTGAGTGCAGAGTCAGGAGTAACCATGAAGCATTGCCGGGTGTGACAAAAAAAAAAAAAAACAGAAAGGGACCACTATGACAATGATAGCTGGAAAAGATCATCACTCTGAACAAAAACTGAGTGCTGAAGGGAGTAATGTGATTTTTCAGTAACAGAGTTGTAAACCATGGTGCCAAAGAAAACGAGAGAAAGAGAAGAGAGAGAGAGAGAGAGAGAGAGAGTGCTTGCCATAGAGGCAGGCTGTGGGGATGGGGAAGGGAAATTGGGAACATTGGTGGCAGGGGTGAAGGGTTGGGTATTGGAACATTGTATGACTGAAATTAAATCATGAACGATTTTTAACTATGTATCAACATGGCGATTCAATTAAAAAACTATATCAAAGGGGGTCAGAGGGACAATATAGCAAGTAGGATGTTTGCCTTGCACGCAGCCAACCCCCGGTTCGACCCCCCAGTATCCCATATGGTCCCTTGTGCACTGCCAGGAGTAATTCCTGAGTGCAGAGCCAGGAATAACCCCTGAGAACCACCAGGTGTAACCCAAAAAGAAAAAAAAAATACTATCACAAAGAAAAAACATAAAATAAATATTTAAAAACAATCTGCATTGGATCCCAATGGAGAAAGAATGTTGTTCTCACATCTGTTATTAGTTTGTTTAGTTTGAAGGCCACACACCTGTCTGTGTTCAGGGGCTGCTCCTGTCTCGGCTGATACTAAGGGAACCGTGTGGCTCTGGACAAGAAACCTGGGGTTCCCACATGCAAAGCGTGCAGTTCAGCCCGCTGCACTATGTCTCGGCCCAGTGCTATTGTCTTTAAAAAAGTAAATTATTTGCAAATTTTAGTATTTTATTAACAAATGACTTATGGGCACAAAACCACCAAGTTGTGTGACTCTTGGCATTGTCATAACAGCAACAAAAGCAGGAGACATGGGGGGGAATAAATAAATACATACACACAACGATCGCTTATTTTAAATTTATTTTCTTTTTCATACATAGCTTCAAACTATGTGGTTGGGCTGAATGGAGAGCTCGTACAGCAGGTTAGGTGCTTGCCTTGCACACAGCTCACCTGCGTCTGAACAGCAGCACCCCCTGTGTGTTTTCCCAAGACCACCAAGGAGAGATTTCTGTGCACAGGGCAGGAGTAAGTAAGCCATATGCACAGCCAGGTGTGGCTCCCAGCCCATAATAATGAATAAATGAATAAAAACAATGTGGTGAGGACAAGCTGGAACAAAACTCATCAAAAAGGACAATTGGTACCACAGAAAATTAAATACCTAGGAATAAGTTTGACGAAGAACGTAAAGGACCTCTACAAAGAGAACTACAAAACATTACTTCAAGAAATAAAAGAGGACACAAGGAAGTGGAAACACATTCCCTGCTCATGGATTGGGGGAGAATCAATGTTGTCCCTGCTCATGGATCGGGGAGAAACAACGTTGTCAAAATGGTAATACTCCCTAGAGCTTTATACAGATTCAATGCCATCCCTATAAGGATACCCATGACATTCTTCAAAGAAATTGACCAAACACTTCTGAAATTTGTATGGAATTATAAACCCCCACAGATAGCTAAAGCAATCCTTGGGAAAAAGAAGATGGGAGGCATCACCTTTCCCAACCTCAAACTGTACTACAAAGCAGTGGTAATTAAGACAGTATGGTATTGGAATAAAAATAGACCTGTGGACCTATGGAATAGAGTTGAGAATTCTGACAACCAGCCTAAAACACATGAACAATTAATCTTCAAATAAAGGAGCAAAAAGAAATGGAGCAAGGAAAGCCTCTTCAACAAGTGGTGCTGGGAAACTGGCAGCTACATGTAAAAAATGAATTTGGACCTCTGTCTAACACCATGCACAAAAATCAGATCAAAATGGATTAAAGATCTCAATATCAGACCTGAATCCATAAAGTACACCAAAGAAAATATAGGAAAAACCCTCCACGACATTGAAACTAAGGACATCTTCAAAGAAGAAACACCACTATCAAAACAACTAGAAGAAAAGATAAACATATGGGACTACATGAAACTAAAAAAGCTTCTGCACCTCAAAAGAAACAGTGACTAAGATACAAAAGCAGTCCACAGAATGGGAAAGAATATTCACCCAATACCCATCTGATAAGGGGTTAATATCCAGGATATATCAGGTACTGGTAGAACTTTACAAGAAGAAAACAACCAACCCCATCAACCCCATCAAAAAGTGGAGAGAAGAAATTAACAGAAACTTCAACAAGGAAGAAGTTTGAATGGCCAAAAGACATATGAAAAAAATACTCATCATCATTAATCATCAGAGAGATGCAAATCAAAACAACAATGAGATATTTTACACTACAGAAACTGGCACATATCCAAAAGAGCAAGAACAATAAGTGCTGGCGTGGATGTGGGGAAAAGGGGACACTCATCCATTGTTGGTGGGAATGCCGGCTGGTATAGCCTTTTTGGAAAACAATATGAACATTCCTCCAAAGACTAGACATTGAGCTCCCATTTGACCCAGCCATACCACTCCTGGCAATATACCCTGGGAAGCCAAAAACAAGCAGAGGAAACACCATCCCTACTTTTATATTCATAGCAGCATTATTCACAATAGCCAGAATCTGGAAACAACCAGAGAGCCCAAAAAATTGATGAATGGATAAAAAAAAATCTACACAATGGAATACATGCAGCTGTCAGGAAAAATGAAGTTATGAAATTTGCCTATAAATGGATGGACATGGAGAGGATCATGTTGAGTGAAATTAGCCAGAAAGAGAGATACAGATACAGATATAGAATGACTGCATTTATTTCTATGGCATAAATATATATATACATATCATAAATATACATATGATACATATCATATGATATGTATCATAATATGTATATATACATATATATATACATCACTATCACTATCACTATCACTATCTTCCCATTAATCATCTATTTGCTAGAGCGGGCACCAGTAATATCTCCATATGTCCCGTCTCATGCTAGTAGAACCCAAAGGCATCCACCCACTCCAGGAACATAAAGAGCCTCAAACAATTATATTAGATCATGGGAATGACCTAATATAAATGTTACTGGTATTTGGCATATCAAATACAACACGAGCAGCTTGCCAGGCTTGCCGTGCGGATGGAATACTGTTGTAGTCACCTCTAAACAAAGCATTTATTGATAAACCGTGCTGCCGCTAGCGGCCGCGCAAGCTGGGCTGTGATAGTCTGGTCTGCTGGGTGGAGTTGTGACAAGAGGGAAGTCTGAATGTGGAAAATGGCAGGCTCCATGGAGTAGGGGAGGGTGGTCTGGCTTGTTGTGAGGCTCAACTGGGGTGGCAGGCCAGGCTAGAACCCGCCATGCCTCCCGGGCGCCTCCACGAGCAGCTGGGCACAGGGAGAACAAGTAGGAGCTCTGCCCCATGTCTGACAGTCTCTGGTTCAGCATACCTGGGCAGGATTGAAAAAAAAAACTGCTGCAGGGTGGCTGTCGATGAACCGGGCTGTGATAGTCTGGTCTGCTGGGTGGAGTTGTGACGAGCAGGAAGTCCGGATGTGGAAAATGGCGGGCCCCATGGAGTAGGGGAGGGTGGTCTGGATTGTTGTGAGGCTCTGTGGGGTGGCAGGCCAGGGTTAGAATATATATATATATTATGATACCAATATCCAAGGTCAGGCGAAACTTGGATCAGGAGGTCTTGCCAAAGGTAGAAACTACCACAAACGTGTGGGAGCAGAGGTTAGGTAAGACAGAAGGGAACAGTGTGCCAATAATTGTCGAAAGTCTATTACAATCCACAACATGTAAGAGAGGGAGAGAGAGAAAGAGAGAGAGAAAGAGAAAGAGAAAGAGAAAAAAGAGATGGAGAACCTTCCACGGAGGCAGGCTAGGGGAGAGGGGAGGGAATTGGGGACATTGGTGCTGGGAAATAGGCACTGGGGGGGGGGGGGGCTGGAACACTGTATGGCGAAACCCAAACATGAAGATCTTTGTAATTGTTAAAAAAAATAAAATAAAATAAATTTTTAAAAATTTAAAAAAAGAAAAGGACAATTGGGGTAAAATCATGCGCAGTATTGTTTTTCAGAGATTTTTGTTTTGGGCTGTTTCACAGTTCATTGCGATGCTGGTTGGGCGTGCAGTACCAGGGATTACCTGGGTTGTCCCAAAAGTGCTTGGGGGCCTCTAGGATGAGCCCGATAGAGCGGAGGTGCCGACCAACCCGCGCTGGCCTCAGTCGCAGTGATGCTTGCCTGGGTTGCGAAGCTTCAGTGGTGGCCGCCAGGGGGTTGCCCGCTCTCGTCTTAGCGCCTGCCGAGGGTTGCACTTTATTTGCGGTGGTGGGGCGGGGGTGTGGGAAAGTGGGTGGACCTGTGTGTGTGTGTGTGTGTGTGTGTGTGTGTTGTGAGCCGGGGGAGGTGAGGGGGTGTATCACTTTAGTTGGGGTGCTCGCTGGGGGTTGCACCCTTGAGTTCCCGTTGCGCCAACCTGACGGGTGCAACAGCAATAGGAGACACCACGTGGGGCGCCAGGACTCCGCGCTGCTGACACGGCAGGAACCGGGATCGAACTCGGGGTCTCACACTGGATGAGCAGAGACCTCAAGCTCTGAGCTCCCCCTCCCCGGCACCCGATAAAAATGTATTTTAGGAGCTGGAGGCGATAGTACAGCTGGTAGAGCGTTTGCCTTACTCGCAACCGGCCGGGTTCGATTTCCGGCGCCCCGTATGGTCCCCTGAGCACCGCCACTCCTGAGTGCAGAGTCTGGAGTAACACCTGAACTTCGCCAGGTGTGGCCCCCCAAACAAAAACAAAACGTATTTTATGCCTCATGCCCCCGCACCCCGCTGTGGGGGTTCCAGATTGTGGGGTGTTGGGATCTCCAAACTCGCAAGCTCACTCTTGCTAGAGGCGCGGCTAAGCCGCTGAGACATCTTTCAGGCTCGTGCATGGAATCCCCTACCCCACCCCCGCTACCCACACCCCACACCCCGTGCTGCAGGCGGCGCCAGGGTGTGGAATTTGCCAGTTTGAGCTTACCAGGCAAGCACTGGAAGCTTCCTGACCTTCCGTTGGAGGCCGCGTCCAGTGATGCTAGTGTCCACTAGGAATATTGGTTTTGGCGGAGAGCCTTAACCCAGTGCTGCTCAGGGTTTATCCTGACTCAGTTCTGGGATCACTCCTGGCAGTGCTCAGAGAACCATATGGGGGTGCTGGGGAGCAAACCCAGGTCAGCAGGGCACAAGTCACAAGAAAAATGCTTTACCCAATATCCCAATATACATATATTGTGGGGGTATACACACACATATAGATGGCATATATATGTGTATATATGCACAATATATAATCACATATATCCATATATGTATAATTATACTGCCAGTCATATATATACACATATACATGGACTTATATATATATATATATATATATATGGACGGATGGATATGGAGAGATATATATCCTCTGCACGAAGGACAGAATCCAGGGCTCCCGCATGAAAACATGTGCTCTGCCCTTTGAGCCTTCCCCACTTTTCCAGATGCTTCTGCGGAGGGTCACCCACAGCAGGACTTTCCTATTCACGGCAGCTCTAAGGTTGGAATCCACACCCTGGCACTTGCCAAACAAGCCACTGGGTTATCCTCTGCCCCGCGTTTGTTTGTTTATTTATTTATTTATTTATTTATTTATTTATTTATTTATTTATTTATTTATTTATTTATTTGGGCAGAGCTATTCCTTGCTCTCCCTGTTCACAGCCGTTCATGAGGCAGTCGGGAGGCATGGCGGGTTCTAGCCCTGGCCCACCACCGGCAGAGCCTCACAACAAGCCAGACCACCACCCCTGACTCCACGGGCGCCGCCATTTTTCCACATTTGGACTTCCCTCTCGCCAGAACTCCACCCAGCAGACCAGCCCATCACAGCCCAGCTTGCGCGGCGCTGCGGGCGCCGGCTCATCAATAAATGCTTTATTTGGAGGTGTTTAAAAGAGTTTGCCTCCCGCTCGGCAAGCCTGGCAAGCTTCTCGTGTTGTATTTGATTTGCCAAATTCCAGTAACACTTATATTAGGTCATTCCCATGACCCTAATATAATGTTTTGAGGCTCCTTATGTTCCTGTAGCAAGCCGATGCCCCTGGCTCTACTGGCGTGAGACAGGACATATGGAGATATTACTGGTGCCCGCTCTAGCAAATAGATGATCAATGGGAAGATCGTGATTGTGATCGTGATTTATTTATTTATTTATCTATTCATCTATTTATTTATTTATTTAGCTATCTATCTATTTATTTATTTAGCACTTTGGGTCACACCCGGCAATGCTCAGGGGTTACGCCTGGCTCTGCATGCAGGAATTACTCCTGGCAGTGCTTGGGGGACCATATGGGATGTCAGGGGATCGAACCCGGGTCGGCTGCATGCAAGGCAAACACCCTACCCACTGGACTATCACTCCCGCCCCTGCCCCATTGTTTTTTTTAACTGGGGTGGGATAGGGGGCTATACACAGTAGTCTGTGGGGCCTACTCCAAGTTTGGTGCTCTTGCTATAGGGACCTTGGGCTCGGGAATCAAGCCCGGCGTTCCTGCATGCCCTCCTTTCCAGCATCTGGTTGCCCCTCCCCCCATGAAAAATGTTAATCAGGATTTTGATGTAACATAAAGACAGCATTCATCCGTTTGTGCC
This sequence comes from Cryptotis parvus, assembly GCA_021461705.1. Taxonomy (NCBI): domain Eukaryota; kingdom Metazoa; phylum Chordata; class Mammalia; order Eulipotyphla; family Soricidae; genus Cryptotis; species Cryptotis parvus. The sequence goes on from JAJIBD010027326.1 coordinate 101,614, forward strand.
TTTTCAAGTTTTGCTTTCATTTTATAAGTATTACCCTCTGCTTTGGATTCCTAGGTAATATTTTACTAAATCATTTAACTCTGCTTAATTGCCATGTGAATCATGCACGTGGATAAATGTGCTCAATAGCAGAGGGCGGAAAAGAACTTGTGGCTCGTCTGAACCATGGAATACTACTCAGCTATGAGAAAAGATGAAATCTAGCCGTTGGTTGTAACTTGAGAACCAGAGGGTATCATGCCAAGCAAAGCGAGTCAAAGACAGAGGACAAATGCTAATAACCTCTCTCATATGTAGAGTTAGAACAGAACAGCAAGAGAATCAACAGTGACCGCAGATAACAGAGCTGAGTCTGCTAGGACTTAGAGTGGGAAAGCAATACGAGATGTAGAAACAGCGGTGAAAGGCAGTTGTCACTGGTGGCATGCACAGAGCAGAGACCTTGTATTTCTAATAAACACTACTATAAATCATAGCAGCTATATCTTTTAAAAAGTGCACCTAACATCAGTGAGTCCTGCTTCTCGACTGGGTGTGATTGTGTAGGCTTTTTGTAAGAACTCATTTAGCACACTGATGTTTGGCTCACCCATGGGCCCTGCTCTACCGATTCACGACTTAATCTCCAAGCAGCTAAAATTCATGGACACACTGGTAGCGGGACCTCCCTCCAAAAAAAACTCTGGGGTATCCTCAGGAGGGAGCAGGCATGTGCCTGTCCAGTGGAAGCCGTGACAGCTCCACCCACACTCCAATGTTGCAGCTATGCCAGCGCTCAACTCCACCGCTAGTCACCTCACTAATATTTTGCTTTCGTCAGTCACTATTGATTCTCTTGCTGTACATATAAGAGAGATTATTTAGCATTTGTCCTCTGTCTTTGACTTGCTTTTGCTTGGCATGATACCCTGTGGTTCTCAAGTTACAACCAATGGCTAAATTTAATCTTTTCTCATAGCTGAATAGTATTCCATGGTTCAGACGAGCCACAAGTTTTTTTTCCACCCTCTGCTATTGGAGCACATTTATCCACGTGCATGATTCACATGGCAATTAAGCAGAGTTAAATGATTTACCTAAAATATTATCTAGGAATCCAAAGCAGAGGGTAATATTTATAAACTGAAGATAACAGAGCTGAGTCTAATATTCTCTGCAGAGATATTAATTTGTGAAAAAATGTAGGTACCCCAGTGGCCAAGCTGAAAACTCTGGGGTCTTCTTGGGAGTCTGGGTAGGCAGCCTTCACATGCCCTCTTGTATTTCTGGAAGTCCCAGCAGCTATGCCAACCTTCCATATCCACCGCCATGTGAACTCATCAGCCAAGACTATAGATACTGAAGTATAGACTATAGATACCAAGTAGCCACATAACATGGCCGCACAACACCTCTAATTCCTCAATATTGACATCCTAGTAGGAACATACCAAATTATGGTACTGCTGTTGGAATATTGAATGTGCATGATGCCTGTAACAAATCATCATGAATAACTTTGTAAGCCACAGTGTTTATATAAAGTGTAAGGGGAAAATTGTAAAAATAAATAATTTTTTTAAAGGAGCACAAAAATCAGATGGGAAAGTAATATTGAAGCCAACTAAAGTCAACAAGCAAAAACAATGACACAGGAGGCTCAACTGTTCAACTGGCAGTGAACAGCTCAGTAAACCCTCAGACAAGGATTTAACCCTGTGACGAGATAGAATAATTTACACAATTTAAAAAAGAGGTTTTTGACCGCGCAGATGCTAGTGCATCACCCGAAGTAGTATCTATCTACCTAAGATACCACTGAGCATTTGCCCCTACATTCTTTGCAATACATCCCTAGCTGTAAAGTAATTCAGGCACCTACTAACTCTATTGACTAGTCACCCAGGACACACATTTTCAACCTACGATAGTCATTTATGGTAAAAGCAATGCAGAATTCCTTCAAGCTCTACGATTGAAGTCACTAATACAGATGAGTCATGCAATAACGATGAGCTATATAACCTCTCTGAAAAGGAGTTTCGGAAGGAACTGGTAAAGATTCACAAGGAACTCAAAGAAACAATGGAATACAAAGTCAATAAAATACAAGAGGACATGAGAGCAGAATTGAGTAAATTTCAGACCAAAGTACAAGAAGAAATGACAGATATTAAAAATGAGGTGAACTGAAAAACACAGGGGAAAGCCTCCAAAGCAGAGTAACAGCTACTGAAGAAAGAATTAGTGATCTCGAAGACGAGGTTCAGAGATTCTGTAGACAACACCAGAAGATGGAAAGACTCACAATCAATGAACAGACTACCAGAGAAAATAGGGATGAAGCCAAAAGGAACAACATACGCATCATTGGGGTCCCAGAAGGGCAAGAAGAAAACCCTGATGAAGAAGAAACTGTCAAAGCCATCATCGCTGAGAAGTTTCCTGAACTGAAGAAAGCATGCTCCCAGATACAGGAGGCCCATAGGATACCAGCTAAAAGAAACCCCAATAAGAATACTCCAAGACACATCCTTATTAAAATGACAAAAACAATAGAGATAGAATACTGAAAGCAGCAAGATCAAAGAAGGAAATCACATACAAAAGGAGCATCCGTGAGATTTACAGCAGACTTCTCAGATGAAACACTCCAAGCCCGAAAACAATGGTGGGATATTGTGAAAAGACTCAATGAAATGCAGGCTTCACCAAGAATTCTTTACCCAGCTAGACTTACTTTCAGATGCGAAGGAAAGATACACAACTTCATGGATAAACAACAACTCAGGAAATTCATAGACTCAAAACCAACTCTAAAAGAAGGATTGAAGGGTCTATTGTAAAATAAAACAACCCAAAACCACAACAAGTTTAAACAGAAAGATGGCACAAAATCCAATGACAATAATATGTCTCAACGTCAACGGTCTAAATGCACCAATTAAGAGACACAGGGTGGCAAAATGGATTAAAAAAACTGAATCCAACATTCTGCTGCCTACAAGAAACACATCTGAATAATCAGAGCAAACAAAGACTCAAAGTCAAAGGCTGGAAGACCATTCTCCATGCAAATAACTCCTCCAAAAAGGCAGGTGTGGCCATACTCGTATCTGACAATATAGACTTCAGACTGAAAAAGGTTAAAAGGGACAATGAAGGCCATTTCTTAATAATTAAGGGGTATGTATACCAGGAAGAAATCACACTACTAAACATATATGCGCCAAATGAGGGGCCAGCAAAATACTTCAAAAGACTATTAATAGACCTCAAAGAAGACATTAACAGTAGCACAATAATAATCGGAGACTTCAACACTGCCTTATAGACTATGGATAGATCGACGAGACTGCAACTCACCAGGGAAATACTGAACCTGAAGGAAGAAATGGAAGAAAGAGAGCTGGTTGATAAATACAGGGCTTTTCATCCCAAAAAAAAGCTGAATACACATTTTTTTTCCAGTGCACATGGAACATTCTCCAAGATATACTATATACTGAGCCACAAAGCATACCTCAACAAAATAAAAAGATAGAAATTGTGTCAACTATCTTTTCAGATCATGATGCACTGAAAATAGTAGTTAACCATACACACAG